>JAMXBD010002737.1:0-167268 GCA_024138025.1 Combretum micranthum | reverse complement strand
AGTAGTCCGCCACTAGAACTTGGCCATTCCTGTGTAACCCCCATGTGTAAGAATTGCACTAGAACTTGGCTATTACTTAATTGAATTGCAAAGTGAGGTTTTTTTACAATGTAATTCTACTTAGTGATTGCAAATAAAACATTTTTAGTTTTCTTCATCTGTTCAAATTGAATTGATTTTGACCATTTGAATGATTGTTTTCAAGTTTGTTGTAACGAAAGAACATAATACAAGTAAGGGAGTAGGAGAAGGAACACCATTACAAGAATATCGCTGAGGTTGCGATGCAATAGGATAATTTGAAAATATCTCAAATCTATTGATTTTAAGAATACCCGGAAGATAAATCCTCAATAGCCTATTGTTTCTAGGAATACATAGGCTAATGGCATCAAAAATCGAAACTTTATATAAGAATTCAAAATTTAGGAAAAGAGCAATGATGACTCCAAAATTTTTACTGAAAATATGATAATTGTTCTCATCTGTGCCCTATAGTGTATGAATATAGGCCAGCTTAAAAACTGCTAAAAATAAAACCAAAACTACCAAAAATAAAAAAAAAGGTCTTAAAATGGAGTACACATAAAGACAAATAAAAAGCCATAAATGGTATGCAAAATCGATGCTTCTATAGAAAATTTGTAGGTAAAATAAAACTTTTCGAAAATATTAAAAATACTCGTTTAAGGGCCTAAACGAGGGAATTGACCAAAAACCGACCTAGTTCACTACCAACGATGGTGACTTTTTTGAGTTACCACGTTCCTTTAAGATAAGATTTGTAGATCACCCAATGATAAAAAACAAGTTTCTATCCCACTTCTTTGGGTTTTTGTTCGCCATTATCTCTACCTCATCAGGTTGAAAGGTTCTTACTCTGCGTTTATTATGCATATATTTGGCATAGAAATGGGGGATTTGTTCTAATGAATCACTATGGTAACCTTTTTCAATCCAATACAAACTAAAAGCAACAATATAGTATAGTATAAGGGTAATAAAATAATATAAGTTATATATATAATTTTTTGGTGTGTTAAATACAACACAAGATTATTTTTTTCATAAAATATTATCTTGTTTTCTAAATCATTATATTGTTTGCCAAACAAGTACAACGGCTAATAGTAGTTGTAATAATTTAATGATAATATTATGATGATATAGTGATGTATTTGTGGTGATGACAATATTGCCGATGGTGATGAAGATGGATGGGATGGTGGTGGTAATGGCAGCAATGGTAATGACTATGATGGTGGTGGTGGTAGCTAATTGTGTGATAGTAAGGTCAAAATGATAAAGACAAGTAGAAGTGGTTGTGTCATTATTATGTCTTTATTATTGCCATTTTCTAATATTTTTTTTACCAGAGGACAAAAATTTATGGTTTTATCCAATAGCATTAATAAAATTTTATTCAATTTCAAATTTTAAATATAGTATGATGAGTATTGTCCAGTTCAGTGTTGTAAAAAGTAGTGAAATTGAACACCATCTAGATGTGTGATTTCATTTTTGAAGTCATCAAAGAATTACAATATTAATTATTTATTTATAATTTTATATTATTATTTTATTGCATAATAAGTTAAATACGCGATTAGTTTATTTTGAAGTATGCTGTACAATAGTGGGTTTACAAACATATTGAGATGAACGGTTTAAATTAAAGGTCTAATTGAATTATTTCACAAATTGCAAATTATCCAACAAATATGATTCTTGCTTTTCGCACCTCCCGGTGATGTACGGAATTAAGGTTATTATCAAGTGTGAAGGAGGTATGAACGTCGATTATATAGGCCGTGTGAGCCCTACTTTGCTTAAGTTGGCATTACTATAATGCTTCTTCCATCATCTAATAATAATAAAAAAAAAAAAAGAAGACCACATTTTAATCTTTCCCATCAAATTATATCTACTTTGCAACTTTTTGTTTCAATTTGCCTTCAAATTCTACATTGGAATAAAATGTCCAATCACCCTATTCATTATGGCATTAGAAATTAGTATGAAAACGAAATTGAGCCTTGGCCTACCAGTTCCCTCTGATTGACTTTGCAAAGAAATGTGTGTGAAAGGAAGATAAAACCAAGAGAAAGCCTCATGTTTTTCTTGGAAAAAAGACCTGCTAAGAAAATGAGATGGAACTAGAGCCGAAGTTCCCTTTCAAAAGGGAAAAGAAAGTGTTTAGAGGTTTAAGGTGGTGCTTAATGGAGGAGTGAATTAAAATATAAAAGAAAAAAAACAGCAATCTACCAAAAAACTATTATTATTATTTGGAGAAATTGTGGATACTAGCTCCCTCATGTCCACGGAATTAGGGTTTCATAACGTCTTCTTTTCATTATTGTTTGTGTCATGTGCATTGCGATTTTAACAATAATCTCTAATTGCCACAATCACTTCCAAAGAAAAAGGAAAAAAAAATTGTGAATTCTCTCCATTTGAACGATGGGCATTGTCTTCATTAAAGAATGGACATTTTCTAAGTTCAAAAGCAATGGTTTGCTTGCGTTTAAGATTGACATGGTGTAAACCGTTAGGACGAAGTGATCAATCAATTCATCGGAAAAATCTTTAGTAGTTTTGATACATTAGACTACAATAACGGCATCATAATAAGTAGATGAAAAGATAAAAATTGAAAAAAAAAAATGATATAATAAGACGAAAGATTGAGATTTGGTGTGACGAATTTTTATCATAAAACTTCAATACAATTGATAAACATGATAAATCCATTTACATCCCTTTAGGAACGTATTTGGATTCGAATATTACATTCCGGCCTCTTTACAAACCCACCAACCTAATGATTACATTTTTTTTTTAATTTTTAAGTTTGAATTAGAACTTAATTCTAGTAAATATCAGCTAATTTGTTCGGCCAAAAAAAAAAAAAAAGAAATATCAGCTGATTTACTTATCTAATGATCTTATCTTATATAATAATATACGACTTTCATCTTGAGTTGTCCTATGCCATTCATATCAATATCAGAATATCAGTTTGTCTTTTTTTTTTTTTTTCATAATAAGTTTATACCATATGATATTATGAGCTTTTGTACTTTTCTAAAATTTTGGTACTCTAATTTTTTAATATCTTGTGACAAACAAAGCTATATTTTTATTTTATTATGCGAATGGGTTTAGATTTATGCAATTTTTGTTAATAATGTTTCAATATGATGATTGGTTAATGCACCCATAAAACTTTGGTGAAAGATATACAATTAGATGACAAGTGACAACAGCTTATTCTTATGAATATTTTGGTATAAATTTTTTTTGAAAAAAATTCATTTTAACAATGTTTTTCTATGCAAGTTCTTTAGCGGCCCCTCTTGAAGAGCTCATAGAGGACTTGATGAATTCACATTATTTGGGTATTGATATCCAAGAAGGGTTGGACTCGAAGCATTTTCTTAAACGAAAAGAAGGGGAATGAAGTTAGGAAGATGGTTTGAGTTTGAAATAATTCTTAATTATCGTTATTGCGTTGTTTGGTTAACCGACGGAGGGCTGCGTTTAAATAAATCACTAGAAAAGTGCATTTAAAGTTTTAAAAATTCCATGTTGGACGAACTCAGACCTGAACTCTTTTAAAGAATAGTGTACTTTTAAATTTAAATATTTTTGAAAAACCATCATTCGAGCCGGCAAAAAAAAAAAAAGAAAGAAAAGAAAAACGTTTTCTAAAATTTAATATTTTACTTTTTTATATAGGTTAATTATAAAAACATGACTTGTGTTTTGGTTAATTTATAAAATACATAACCTGTGCTAAATTTTTTTTGATAAATAGTTGATTCAAGTTTTATATAAAAATATCATTATAATTAATTACTATTAGCATGATATGTGTTAGAGTATTATTGGTCTAAAATGTCACATCCCGGAAAATTAATTCGTACAGTCCCGCCGTAATTATCAAAGATTTATGGAGTTCGATCAATGCATGGTCCATAAACATCTGATAATTACTAGGCTCACTAAATAATGCCGCACTTAAAAGATATTTACAGAAATGGAAACTGGGATTAAGTTTCTGGTACTTACGGGTATTATTCCAGGCATTTTCTTTAATTTCTTATGGATTTCCTGCAAAAGAAGCTGTAGGGTGGTGAGAATAATTTCACGTGCTCAGTAAGTGGATATAAAAAGGGTAATTATAAACATTATAGAACAAATCACAATCATTGTTATTATTAGAGTGAATGGTGCAGTCAATTGGAATGCCATTCGCGTGATGTTGACCGGTTCATCACGAGATTAGAGAAATTAACGCCACTCTAATCTGGGTTTCGAGGAGTTTAACACAGTTTCATTTTCCATAAAACCGAGAATGTGCAATAGACCGCTGTCCTCCCAAAAACCATTTAGGACTATCCCTTAGATAGCTTGCAACCTTTATTGCGACCTCCTCTCTTGTCACTTAGTTCAATAAAGGTTAGAAGAAGAAATCCATTCTCACCTGAACGGTCGGTTTTGTGGATGCAAGGATGCAAAATGAGTTATGCTATGCATGATCGGTTATTAGTTTCACTGTATTCTTAATAATACATTTTTACTTAGGCTATCAAACATGTATCTCACACCAATACAATAGGATAAGTAAACATCCAATATCAAACCAAATCAATCAACCACACACGTTTTATAGCTAAGTTACAAGCACAGACAATTATAATGTAGATAATATCCCTTTTTACAATTACCATATAAATGAACCACTTACCAAAATAGATTTCGTGTGTGGAATAGATTGCTGTGGAGTTTACCTAAAAGAATGATTTTGATAAAAATGAATTAGTATTATGATGCTAAATCTTGTTTTAGTCGTAGTATGATTATAAGGTTTGTTTAAGGAATAAAATTACTTTATTAAAAGATTATAAGTTAGTAAAAGGAATTAATGAGCTTACTTTGTTTAGAAAAGTTATTTTAATTTATTTGGTATATGATTATAGTTATAATTTCAAGGTTATTAGTTGCTAAGCTTTAAACTTTATAATTTAATTATTACATTAATATTTAGTAATTCCTTTATTGGGGTATGCATGTCATTATTAGGACTAGTATATTTAGTAAAGTAAGGTGTTAAGGTAGTTATGAACAATTAATAAAATTTTCATAATTTCTTTATTTACTAGCTATAATTATATTTACTGCTATGATTGATATTTACTAGCTATAATTAATAAATTAGTGCATATATTCAAATAAATGTGAAAAAATTTGTAAGTGTCAATAATGTCAGTATAAATATCTTGGAGTAATAATATAATATTTATTTATTTTTAGGAATCATTTTAGGTATTTTATATTAGAAGTTCGGATTGCACTATTCCTAGTATATTCGCAGTGATAATCATGTAATTTTTAAAAATATCAAAACTTCACGAAAAATTTTGAAAATTTTTTATGTTGTAACTGATATTATATTGTACTTACTATAAAATTGTGGAGCCGAACGAACAAGTTTTGATATAGCAAATATTTCTTGTCGGAGATCGGCTAGGGTCCACCGACGCCACTTCCAGACGGCAGAGTTGCACCTCCTAGGGTTGTCGGACGGCCTTATGGAAATTTTTGACTCCCAACTATAAAGTTTGGTGTTTTTCTGATTTCGGATGTGGGTTTGGTGAATTTTACAAGTTCTGGGCGGTATTTATAGCGAATTTTCGGAGTTTGTAAAATCGGTAAAAATTACCAGGTGTCAAAATTTTTTCATGCAAAAATTACCATGTAATACTTATATTTTACACGTCTATTCTGGTATCTACAGTGATTTTTGACAAATGTTTGATATTTTTTCCAAATTTAGACACATAATTTGTATACATGCATAATTATTCCGATTTTATTTTAATGTAAAAAAAAATTTGTCATTTGTTCCCACAAATTTTCCTAATTTTCCTGATTTTTGCAGAGTTTTGATTGATGTTTATGTCTCCATTTGGTATTTGTTTGGTTAATTTGCTACTTTTTGAGTAAATTATCTTTTTTTGGGAATTTTCCTTCAATTTTTCCAAAATTTAGAGTTCTTATGTTTTCAGAATGATTATGACATTCTTAGGAGCTGGACAATCCTTGTCTCCTATTTTTTTGATGTTTTATAGGGGTTTTTTTTAGAGATATTTAAGTTAATTTAAGGGTATTTTAGTCTTTTTTACACTTTAATTTTGGTTTATATTTGATAAATTCAGCGAACTTTTGCACTATTCATTGATTTGACTATATCTAATTTACCTCAATTTACTTTTCATTCTTACTATTACGTAGTTACTATTTCATAATTTACTTATTTACTATTCATTTTACTATTTACTATTAACCTTGATTATTTACTATTTACCTTTGTTATTATTTATATAGTCAAGGAATTTTGTTCATTTATTTTCATTTGGATTTTAAATTCTTATATTACTTTTCTAGTTAATGATAATTTCTTTTGATTTTTAGAAGGATCATATTCTTAATATCATCATTTTTTTTATTCAATTCTAATTATTATCTTACTTTAGTTCATATAAACATTCTTATATTACTTTAGGTTTAATTCTCGTATGGTATAAAATTTGGGGTATTACATAAAAAATTAATTTAATGAAAAATATTATTAAATAAATAAAATATTAAAAATTATTTTTTAAAAAATGAGAAAATTGAAAAAGATGTCAAATTAATTTTTATGAGTAATAATGTTTTAACATGTGTCATTCTAAAATTATTAAATAATATTGATATTTTTGTATGAAACTTATGTCACCTATTTGTTAAAAAAAAACATAAGTTATGTATTTGTAAATTGGCAAAACCAAATCGTGTTTTATAATTAATCATTTAATATATATATTTAATGATGTTTAGGAATTAACTGTATTTTTAAAAAGGTTTGATACCTTGGTCCACTTTTATTTTATTATTTTTTAATCATTACAATGAAGAGAGATTTGAACCTAATATCTCATACTTAAGAGATTATATTGATGTCACCAAGCTATAAGGCCATTTACTGCCCATTTTTATTGATATAGGCCATTCTACGCACACTACAATGACTCTAACTCATCGACACTTCTTCCTATTGTGCCTCTCTTTCACTTCAGGTTATGTCGTAAACCTTAACTTCCTCTATTCACTTTTGCTACTATTGCTACTAATGACATTGAGATGTGTTTTTTGAATGCAATCTTTGAGTCATGCCAGACTCCTAAGTCTCAAAAGACACGTTGTTGAAGACCAAATGATGGTTTTCCCTTCCTTTCTTCTCTTTTTATATTCATCTCTTACTGTTGTAATTCTTGTTACAATTAGTTGTAACTACAACTAATTGAATTATTTAAAGTTTTAATATCTATTTCTATTTTTAATTATACTAATATGTAACATAATCTTCAAATCTTTGAGGTTGTTGTCTTTGTCTAATCTATCTTGATGTAATAGGACTCAACACTAATACCAAAAGGATTTAAATTTCTCATAACTTTTTTCTTGATAGAGAATTTTTCAAATCCAACATGATTTTGAAATTAAGATATATCTTATAGATGGATAGAGCATGAATGACTACTTATTTTCTATTCCAAGTAATTGTCAAAGTCATTTGAAAATATAATAAGAAAATTTATATGAAGACAAATCTAAATATTGGCCTACTAGCTTTTCTAATCAAATTTGTGAAAGAAAGGTGTGTGAAAAGAATGCTTAGTTTGATTGGCTAACTAGAAATAATGAAAACGATACAGAAAACAACAAGAGTGCCTTAAAGTTCTGGGAGAAAAACCTTTCCATGTTTTCTAGGAAAATGAAATAAAAGTATACCTAAATGTCTTGTAAAAGAGAAATACATATTTTTAGAAATTATTATGTATTTTTTTATTAATTTTAAGTATTTTTTTTCCTATTCTGTCCGTTGTCAACAATTGCATTATATGATCCAAAAGCGACTTTGTAACTGTTTAGGTCTAGATACTCCATTTTAAAGATAAGGGACTAGGTGGTGTGGCTAGCTTATTACTCTTTATTATGATTAAAAAAAAAAAGTATGTATAAGGTTCATATCTAAAATTTAGAGGCCGGGTCAAAACTAAAATCCCCCTCTCTTCATAAATATGAAGTCCTAAATTACCTTAAGAAAAAGGCCGAAATGCCAACCAATAATGAAATATCCCTAATGAAAATGTAGCTTAAGTAATAATGTGTAAGTTAATTAGTGTAAAATAAGAGTACCTTTAAACCTAAATTAGAATATTTAAGCTATATAATTTGACTATGTTAAAAAAAAAAAGCTATGTAATTTGACTAAATAGCTTAGGTGAATTATATAGTATACTTAAGTGAATTAGATATTTGAATTAGTAATTAATTTCAAATGAAAATTAAAGACTAAATATGATATCCAAAATACCAAGTGACTCAAATCAATTTACTTAGCCACTTGCCTTAATTTTAAATACGCAACCTTTTCAATTTTCTCAAAATCATCAATTTCCTTTAAATTCAATATCTAATTTTTCAATTCCTCAATTTTTGACCAAATACCTAATTTAAACACCTAACTAGCCAAATTAATTTCCGAGTTCAATGTAGGTATTTCGTAAGATAATTCTAACATTTAATTAGATTCATGGCCCCTAAATTTTGACGACCTAACCCACCGTTTAATCTAGCCTATAGCCCACCTAATATTCTCCTAGATATCTACACATCATCATCCTTATCTTAATTTATTTTCAACAGAATTTTTTTTTAAATTATTCATTATGTCGCCACCGAGAGTTAGAGAAAGCTCCGCTATGTAATACCTATTTGTCCCTATACGATAGTGAATGACTATTTAACTAATTCTAAATACAAGTACGTTACTCAAATCTTTTAATAGTTGTTTATTTATATTTTAAATACCGGAAATTTTGCTAGATGAAAATGAACATAAGTATAAATGTGGCCGAATATTAATGTATATGGAACTGGTACATGTGTGTAAATGGGTATGGGTTAAATTACAATTGCGAATCAAGGAAAAATCATATAATGTATGCAATGAAATTTAACGATGTCGAGAAATAAACCATGATACTGCATGATGATTTCGCGAGTAAACGGAAATGAATCAAATTTGGATTATTTCTTCGATTTTAAAGAATATAACATACATAGAGTAGACATGCATTAAAAGGGGTCCATGTATTTTTTGACTAAATAAATTTAGTTACTCAATAAGTGTATGTGCGCACATATGAATGCCAAATGCCGAAAGCATGCAAATTAACTGGATATATTCACTTGACGATCTATTGGTTAATATGTAAATATGATAATCTTGATAGATTAATAAAAAAAAAAAACTAAAATCGTGACGGAAATGATATTAGTTTATGCCGGAGTTACAAAAATTAATGGGGATTAATTTAAAAAAAAAAAAACATATATATGGAACATTTTAGTATAAGACTAAATTGGACACATAAAATATACGTACTTAGCAATATTTTATTGATTTAATAGAATACGTCCAAATGTATTTAATTCAAGTTGAACATGCTTGTTGATGTGTGTTTGTAATTTTTAAACTATTCATTTAAACAAACATGAGAGAAATAAATATAATATATGTAATAAGTCGAATACGGATGCGGGTATAGACGTGTGGTCGCGTTGGAATTTGATTAAAAACTATAAGTGTGTTTTATCGGATGTTTATGCACATATGGAGTGCTGATCTGACACACACACACACGCACACATATATTTATGTATGATATTTTGTCTAATTAATAAAATGGAATTTCGCAACTAAATGATGAAATTATGTGTCAATACCTTACATGCTAAATTGTAGTTATTTAGATTTCATAATTACAGAAATAGGTACATGACATTGCAAACCTGGACCAATAATCTTTTAAGCTAGCTAGTTAGACAACTAACCGCATAAATAAAAGCTAAATATATTCTCATGGGCTAAAGTTATGAAATGGGCTGTAACTTTAATAAAGAGCTCTAATAGCTCAATTGAGCTTAAACGAAATGACAGACATTAAATGGGCCAAACTAGTAAAAATAGGATCAATTTGATCTAGATGACCTAAAATGAATTTAGAAATTAATTTGAGGACCAACTAGACTGATGTTATTAAAATAGGCCTCATTAATGTGATTTTGGGCTTTAAGATTCGAGTTGGGTTTAGGTACTAAAATTGGATCTAAATTGACTAAATAATTAATGAGATAAAATTGGCTTAGAAACACAACCTTAGATCTGATAACATGATTTCTAGCCAACTAATTATTTACATCAAATGGACCCAATGTAAATCTTACCGACTTTTTCCAGTTAATTAGGGCATAAACCCTCAAAATATAGTCTATATCTAATTTTAATGCTTTATTGGCTTAAATTCCAAAATGCGGGCCCAATATCTTTTACTTATTCTAACTGGGCCGATTCTAAAATATTTAAGTCCATTATCTATTCTAGGTATTGAAATATTTAATTAGGCTCAAATTTGTCCATGGGCCCAAAAACCCTAAAATATCCTTAATAAGCCTAAATAGGAAATTAAAAGGCCCAATAGCTTAATTAGGGTTATTCAATTTCATTGGGCTTTAACTTAATCTATAGGTTCAACAACCAAATTATTCTAATTGGACCTAATTTCGAAATAAAGTTCAATTCCACCTTACTTCACAACCGCACTTCTTAATAGGCTCAATTATTAAACCTTAAAGCTTATAAACTTAAAAAATGAAACATTTAGATAATTTCTTATTGGATTTAACATTGAATCACTAAAGATGCAATACATTTAAATAATAAATTTAATTTCTAAATTCGATGGCCTTAGTCCAAATCATCTAAGTCTAACTACCTTAAATAGGCTTAACTCAATTGTAGCCTAAGGCTTTATATCATAAAAGTTCTTACATTAATTGATTAATTAATAAGACTTGAATCATTAGTTTGTATACTTAGTTCTTATACAATTAATCTTCCTTGGATAGATATATCATCGACCTATTGTTTTATGTGCCATCTACCAATTCATTATCATGTACATAGTGACAAGCGTGTTGTTTGCTAGAGTATACTTAGTTCGGTTCTAGGATTGACAACCTTGTTAGGTGATGCCAGGATAATAGTTGGTGCTTAGGCCATTGTTGCTGGCTCATCGAGTAGTTGATAGGGCAAACGGTATCTAGATAACATTTACTTAGACTCGAAGAGAAGTAATATAACCTGGTTCATGTTTATGGGACTAATTGAGCTAGATCGTAGTATGGATTGAGATAAGTAGAGATGTATAATGATTGTGAACCCTAGATAGAGCTATTACTAGATGTTTCTATAGAAGATAAAATATTTAGGCTGCTAATATCAACCTCTTGAGTGATTTCTACTACTTAGGATCCCCAAATTGATAGCTTGTTGTCTAGATTGTGAGTATTCTCGTATTATTTGAATCATCTTAATTAATAACCTTAAACTGTTGGTTATTGTATTACATGTGGTCTAGGTGCGCATGCCATATTGTGTGTAATTCTGTTGTTGTATACTGTGCTTCAGCGTATTCTTTTATTTTTCAAGTGTTGGTGATTTCAACTTTGATGCCTATGCATATCTAGGATATGGAATTGATTGATATGAGCTTATTGACGAGTAGAGTGACTAGGGATGCTGGATTATGTCTTTTCAAACTTGTATATTATTTTAAGGGTCTGATTTGTGCCCATGGTTATAAAATCATTTATCAGATACCTTGTATTGATATCAATATACCTTCATATATATATACATATATTTTTTCTACTGATTAATTAAATATTTTCAAAACATAATTAAACGATTTTTGAATCTAAAATTAGATAGCAAATGATCATGATAAACATATAGTTTAAGATAGCCTTAGTATATAACGTCTAACTGTTATACATGATAGAACTAAACACTTCTTGATCCTATCCAGGACGTAACAAATAAAAATGGAAAAAGCATTTTGGGTGGTAGTTAAACTCTCACATAACGATATCTTTATTGACAAAGTATAAAGTTCTTTCACATCCGTCTTGATGTCCCAATTCATTTAATATATGATTCGTAGACTTTGCACGTCGCGCGCGGTCGTTGTCTTCATCGAGAATGACCTTGTTTTTTTTTAATTACCTATTAGGATATCATTATAAAATTTTGGGAAAAAATCTGTAGAAATGATCAATTTTTTTTCAATATTTATTGATCGAGGATATGCTTAAGTATTTATAGATTATATTAATTGATTTTTAAACCCTTTCAATGAATGCATTTATGGCAAAAAAAAAAATGAATTTTTAAAATGTTTATTGATTTCATTCTATTATCTCTTATGAACCATTTTATACTTTATACTATATTATACTTGGTGGATTGGAAGATGGTTTTGATGGTTTTCATTACCTAAATCTTGCTTTCATTTATAAAAAACCATTGCAGGCTGGTAGCATAATAGCAAGCTTAGCATAATGTCTATGACATGATGCCCGTTGAGACGAGTTGGTGGATAAGTTTAGTGCAAAGATAGGAGAAAAGACTCTTTGTTGCAAGTTAGTCGCTAATGGGTACGCATCGATTCCACCACTCATTTAAAATATATCTGTACATATTCACCACTCATCCAGTGGTATATCATTCCTAAAGATAGTGATAACTGCAGATATTGAGGCTATGAGATTGGAATGATGCAGTTGATAATAGTGACATGATGGCGATTATGATACCGGTATTATGATTATGATATTAGTAAGTTATTTAGATGATTGGTTTTATTGGTTTATCTTATTTTCGTTAGTTTGATATCATTTTGGTAGTCACTTCAAATGAAAGTATTTGTCTAGAAATAAATGAAAAAGAAATTAAGAAGATAAAAGTATATATATGCATGAAAACAGAAAATGTATATACCCCTGATTTTAAATATCCAATAATAAATCCCTATAAAATTAAATTTATTTATCTTTTATGTTATTCATTTTTACAAAAATACTAATGAAAAATAAATATAATGTTTAAAACTTTTCCCCTAAAAGTATGCGAATTTTACATATTTTAATTCTTATACCCCAGTCATTGCCTTTGTCATAATTATAAAATAAAAACAGATGTGATAATTTTTCACCTCCAACTTGATAATGATCAAATTAGATAAGATACAAAGAGAAAAGACAATCTAAATAGACCTTATAATAATGTTGTGGTAGATTAATGTCACAATGGTGATGCAACAGTTGTAGGCATTACATGTTTTTATCCCCCACTTTATGCTAAACTTATAGATCTATGCTTTTAATAGGAAAACAAATACGTATTTGGAAATTATATATTTAAAAAATTAATCAAATTCAAAAATTAGTTCAACATTCCAGCAAGTTTTTTTTTGTTTTTTTTTTTTTTTTTCCCCAGAAATGTACACTCAACTGGTAGACAATGTTTGGCCAATAAAAAGGAAGAATTGCTAGTTGAACTCATCGTGGTCAGGTTTCTTGAATTAGCGGTACCGCCAAAAAAGTTGGCCGAATTATATGGAAATTGTAAAAATTAAATAACTCACACCTTAGCATTTAGTAAATTTTATTGCGGTAACTCTTATAACCATAACCAACGTATGAAAATTTATGGATAAAAGCACACTTCCACAATTTCTAATTTCTTTCTTCTCCCTTCCGATCTTGTACTTTGATGTTTAGGTTAAACAAAAAAAAAAAAGAAGAAGAAAATGATACATAATAGAACAGTTATTTATACCAGAGAAAACTTTATTTCACGATTAATCCAGAAATATATCTAGTATTTTACGATAACAAAGCAAACTACAACATAGGAATTCGAAATAACTAGGTACAATGCAACCTAATTATAACACTTTTGAGTTCGAAGTACTTGTGGAGTCCCAGATCCTGACACCACACAAGACGATGATGTCAAACATTTATCCGGCATCGATTAAAGGTGCTACATCCACGACGCTTGTTATTCACATCTGGGATACAGTTCGGCGAATACTTAATTGGTCTATTACAAGCTGTACCACCCTTATTTCCCGAAATCTGCTTTCCAACGTCAATTTTTTGTTGTAGAATTCTCCTATGCGATTCTGAATCCATGAGGAACTCCGTCTCTGGATCGGAACATTCGGCGATAGTGCCGTTGCATTCGGTGGAGGACTCAGCTAGTGGTGCGTGGCTGTGGAGGAAGAGCACAAGCAAAAGAGAAGTAGAGAAACTGCATTTAGTTTTAGCTCAAATTTGCTCTCCATTTGTGTAGTGCTGGTGTTTCTAGCTATCCTTTCAACAAGAACCATTGCTTTATGATGTTTTTAGTTGGCTTGGCTATGATGATCTTTTGGTTTCTTTCTAGTTGTCTTTTTGTGTCACATGGATTCAATTATTGAGGCCAATTTGCACCTAATATTAAGAAACTATATGAATAATTTAGATGGCAAAAAATATATATATATATAGTCTGATAAAGTTAAGAAATGATCTTTATATCTTGAGAAATTTTCGGTTATTATTGATGAAAGCTTTTGAATATTACATAAACACCACTAGTAGGCCTAGGCCTGCACCTACCTCTATTGTCATATAACATTTCACTCTACAATTACCACTACCTTCACCAATAAACTACCGGTACATCGGTTGTTCTCTCAAAAGGGGAAAAAAAAAATCAATTGAATAAAATTTAACAATATTAAGTGCCCCATCACCACGAAGCATCCATAGCCCTACTATTACTTTTACACATTTTATAGCTAAACCACCACCATCATCGATTGACTACTAGCATAACCACAATTTTGTCAAAAGGAACATAAGTTAAAAATGTCACAAATATATATTTGATATGAATGTCCATTAATTGTTATTTAATATGAATATCAATTCAATATTCGATTACAATAAATATATAATATTCTTGTAAGTTATGATGTAATTCGCCCTCTAAGTAAGGCTTATCCTTTTGTATATTGCATAAAATGAGATGATAATAATATATCCTTGTCTCGAATCTTCTAAAAGCTCTCCAAATATCTTCCTGTTTTCTTTTACAATTCTTATGCTATATATTTTCTTCATAGTTTATAACACGTTATCAGTATGAGACTCTAATCAGGCAATTGATTTTAGGAAAGTAATGAAATTTTTATCTTATAAATTTCATTATGTCAAATCTCACAAAGCTTGAATTTGTAGCACTTGATATTATGGCTTAAAAGCATAATATATTACTATAAAAGATCCACTTGTTCTTTGAAAAAATTTAAAGGAAATGTATGACCACAAAAAAAGCGGTAATTCTCCCTAAAGCTCTATGATTGGATGCATTTACAATTATAATTTCAAAATTATGAGCAAATATAATTCTATAATTTTTATAATCAGCTCAATTGAAACTCTATGGAGAAAATATTACGATGAAGAAATGCTATAGAAAACCTTCTCCACCTTTCATGCTTCAAATGTGCTCCTGCAATAGCAATATAGAGAGACAGGTTTGAAGAAATATTATGAATTGATTTCATACTTTCTTGTAGTAGAGCAAAACAATGAATCGTTAATGAAAAATAATGAGGCACATCTTACTACTACACTTCTTGAAGTGCATGTTGTGGCATATAATAATGAAAATATAAGGAGACGTGGTCGTATTCAGGGTTGCGGTCAAAATCGTAGTCATGGATGTAGTCATGGTAATAATTATGTTCATAGTGGCCATAGTAATTCTAAAGATATAAATTGGCATCAAAAGTGGGATAATAATAGTACAAAACAAAATAAAGAAAATGGTGGACATATTTCTAAAGAAATTGAAATTTTTACGGTATTAAGGTATAGTAATATAAGAGATAGAAAATTTACCATCAACACTTCATAATGTTTTTTTTTTTTTTTTTAATGCGGGGATTGTATTTGTAAGTTTGGTTTTCTATGTAATGTCAAATTGACAAAAATGTTAATTATATTATCTATTAAAAAAAAATTTGTCCGTTTGTCAAATTTGTTTGACTTTGTCTATGAACAATTGTTCAATCCAAAAAGAGTTACTGGTTCAAATATATATATATATATAATATATATATATATAAAGATAAGATTGAAATATAGCTAGAATGACACATAAGGAATTGAAACCATCTCACACATTTGCACCATATATATTTCATATCATGAAAGTTTGTCTTAAAATTTTACTTTATATAGTGTGCATGTTTTATTATATTTAATGTGAAAATTTTGTTATTTGTCAGTTATTTATTTATCTTAATATAATGTTTTTATCTTATTGATTAATAATATGTTTTATTTTATCTTAATGAAAAATAATATGGATAACACGTATCTTCAATATAGAATTAATGATGTATAGGGCCAAAAGCAAATTTTCTTTATGTTAATTTAATTCATTCACTTTTAGCTAATACATTATCTTATTTGGTTTTGATCCCATTAGCAATTAATATATTATTACCCCCCTTTCAATAGCTAGAATTATCTAGATTCGTGAAATATCTTGTAATATTATTATTCATCTTTTAATCTTAACAATTAGTTAGAAATAATAGCTTTTTGATCAAATGAATTGAGCAAATTGTGAAACGATAAATGAATATGATCAATTTGCATATGATGTATTATATGCATGATGATTAAGAGGCTTGATCTTGTAATTTTACTTACATACATGGAAGATTGAAAGGAAAAGTGATATTAAATATTTGAATGATTTATTGAATTTTTTTACATTGAATTGAATTTTTTTGTACAATCTAGCTCAAATCTTGCTTATTCTAATAGCATAGAATTTTCTAACTTGGAATAAAAGGAAAATTTATGAACACTTCCCTGCTTTTGATTGAATCTGAGGCAAATGAATTATTATTGCATGTGATGTGGATTGTTGAACCATTTATGTTATTCTCAAAATTGCAAAATGATTTTCTTTTCTAAATGTATGAAAAAAATTATTACCACCATATCACAAAAGTAATTGAAGGCTTTAGAAGAGCCAATATACTACTACTCTAATGGGTGGAAGAGCCAATATATTCTTAGAAATTTTCCATAAATAATTCATTGATTGAAGGCTCCAGAAGAGTCAATATATTATTACCAAAAGAAGCAAAACTTAGCAATGCATTATTTTCTCCAAAGTCTCATAAAAATTTGTTAAGTTTTAAAGATATTCTTGATAATGGATATCATATTGAGACTTGTGAAGAGGAGAATCAGGAATACCTCTATGTTACAAGTATTATTTCAATGAAAAAGTATATAATGGAAAATTTTAGCTATGTCTCCTCTGGTGTATACTATACAAAAATTAATGTGATTGAAGAATTCTTACAGTAGACTAGAAGTTTACAGATTTGAATATTTTACAATTTGGCATGATTGATTGGGTCATCCTGGTTCTATAATTATAAGAAAATTTATTGAAAATTCATATGGGCATCTATTGAAAAATTAGAAGAATTTTTCAAGACAATGAATTTTTTTCTGTGTTGCACGCTTTCAGGAAAAATTAATCATAAAGCCATCACCAGCTAAAGTTGGCATTGAATCACGTACATTTTTAGAATGTATTCAAGGTGATATATGATGACATATTCATCCATCATATGGATCATTTAGATATTTTATGATTTTAATATATGATTCTACTAAATGGTCACATGTGTGTTTATCATCATCATGTAATCTTGCCTTTGCAGGATTACCTACTTAAATTATTCGATTACGAGCACAATTTTCAAATCATCCAGTCTGTAGTGATAATGTTGATTGATTTACATCCCAAAATTTTAATGATTATTGTATGTCACTTGGGATAAAAGTTAAACATCCTGTAGCATATGTTCATACTCAAAATGATTTAGTGGAATCACTTATTAAGCATCTTCAATTAAAAGCTAGACCATTATTTATGAGAATCAAACTCCCTTAAATGAGGATATGTTATTCTACATGCAATAGTACTATATATTAGACCAATAAGTTACTATAAGTGCTCTCCATTATAATTGGCATTTGGTCAAGAGCCAAATATTTCTCGTATAGGGATTTTTGAATGTGCAGTACATGTTCCTATTGCTCCACCACAATGTATTAAAATAAGCTTTAATAGAAAATTAGGATTTTATGTTGGATATGAATCTCCCTTAATAATTAAATATCTTAAGCCCTTAATGGGAGATATGTGTACTGCACGAATTGTAGATTGTCATTTTAATGAGATAACATTTCTGGTATTAGGGAAAGAAAATAAAAATGTGGGAAAACAATATCATGAATCGTCTTCAATAGTGAGCTAGGCTAGTTTTTAGGCAAATTCCTTTATTTATAACCTTAAACAAGCATTTTTAGTATTTTTTGAAAGTTTTGTTTTATTTATAACTCTTTATAGACTCGTTGATTTTGCATGTTGTTTATGACATCTTATTTATCTTTGCGTGCACTTCGTTTTAAGAACTTTTTCTTTAATTTTTGGCAATTTCGATTATATTTTTTTGCAGCTTTCAAGCTAATCTATAATTATATGTAATAAACATAGAACACTTCAGTTATCATTTTTAAGTAAAGTTTTTTAGATCATCATTGCTCTTGTTTTTCCAAATCTTGAAATTATCATATTTCGACTTTTGATGCCATTTGCCTAGGTATTTCTAAAATTAATAAGCTATTGGAGATCGCTATTTATGTATTTTGTAAAATCAATGAAATTGTGATATTTCTCATACCGTGCACTACGTCTCATATCATATAACAACTAAGTAGATGTTGATAAAATTTTAAATAAGAATACGATATATGTATCTTTTTTTACGTGCGACAATGGAAAATATCATAATTGATATTAATGTGAGGTTTCACAGCAAAACGATTGGCTGATTTTTTGGTTGTATACTGCATGATAAAGCATGACTGCTAGCATCGTCTTCCAATAGACTTAGACCACAGGTCTCCGGCAATAAGTTTAATTGGACATCTTGTCATCTCTAAAGCGAAGGGTTTGCTTGTTTTTCAAGGATGGTGACTTGGTGATAACGAGCAAGACGAGGTCATCCGTCAATTTACCAGAACTTTCTTTAACCTTTTTTTTTTTTTTTTTTTTTTTTTTGCTTTTTTCCCACATATGTTGTTGTCTAGTACTATTAGATCGATTGGGTTTAATACAAATCAAAATTAAAGGAGGACCAATTTTGGGCTTGCAACTATTTATATATAGGGATACTAGCTAATAACTAAGTTTTAAACGCACAAGAATTATTTAGACCCAAACATACAAGTGTAAAATGAATAAACAGACTATGATATAATTCAAAAAAGCTCATTGTTGTTCATTACCTTTTTGGATCTTACTATATGAGATGCGAACGAGATGATTTGTAGATCACAGACTCCAGAGAATTGTAGTCGGATGATCAAAAGAATCTAATTCAAGAGATTTAACGGGAAAACTCATATGTTTTTATAAGTCTATGATTTTATGAGGCTTATCGAAATTTAAAAAAAAATCATTTATATATAGACTTATGGTAAAATGCAAATTTAAATGTAAGATTTTACAAGTTTACAATTCAACAAATTTTATACATTCAAATTATTGATGAAATTGCAAGTTTAATAACCTTGTATTTCATATAAGTTCAAACACTTGAATTATGGTTTACCTAAAATCATTTGATTTATCTTATAAAAATTATCAGTGGAATCCTTTAGCTTTGGCAATCATCTCTAATTTTCCCTTGTATGAAGTTGGTCTGGCCTTTGATTTGACACGACTTATTAAATTGATAAGTCCTTTAAGCCAACAAAGCACCAGTAACAGTTTTTTGGTGGTAGAGTAGGCTAAAAAGGAATTTTCTACGTTTTAAGTCTAAACAGTTTGGATAGTAGGTTTGATTTTGATTTCAAGCCGAGTTGATATTGAATCGATACAAATGTTATATCAATAAAAAATTAATAATTTTATTCATAGACTAATCAAATCGAATCAATACTGAACCGATATCGATAAATTATCAGTACAAATTCGATACTGATAAAAATCCTACAATTCAAACAAGTATGAGTAATGAGTAGATTTTTATGTATAATCATGTAAAAGCACCTTCATAGTATTTATGGAGGTTCCACGGAGCGGGTAGAATTTTATCTTACCATCAATTAACACTTTACAACGGTTTTGAGTTCAATTGCGAAATACAAGTCCTCCGGTACGTAGTTCTGTATCGAGATGCCTGAAATAATTTACAATTTTTCTTAAATATGCAAATCCAACCAAACCGAAAAAGATTTATATTGCAATCAATTGTTCGTATTATGATTAACATTGTGAAATGATATAATTGGAAAAAAAAAAATTACAAGTGAGGACCAATGCTTAAGATCATGTTTGAAAAGAGTCTCCAATTTTCAAATGCTTAAAATAGAGACCAACATTATACTATGTGTTCATGTGGTGATTTTGTTACGAAACTGTTATAATGCCGTTAAATGGAACAAATGTACCATATTTATATGTTAATGATGAGATTATCTTTTGAACTACTTAATAATACATTGATATCTCATTTTAACAACCTGAAATGTTGATGCTCTATTTTGAATTTTTAGTACAACGATGATCTTCTATTCAGACTACTGGGAAGTTAATCCTCAACAAGTGATAATCGCATTGTAAGTGTGGTTTAGTTCCTATTGTTTTATATATGTTATATTGTATGAAATATCAATTATGTAAAGATAAAGAAACATTGAAATTTTCAAATTTATGAAATTAAGAAATAAATGCTAATAAAGAAAGGATACTAAACTTAAATAAACCCTAATCTCATATGCTTCAAACAAAACAATGTAACCATATGAAATAGATAAATCTAACATAAATGAATAATTGTCAAATAATATTGGTTATTTGTGAACTAGAAAAAGATTCCTTTAGCACACATGGCTAAATATCTCTAAGGGTCAATTTCAAACCAATACCCAACCTGACCTAGTTATGTCAGGTTTGTTTGTGGACTCACCCCGTCATGGTCCAGAGGTCCTAGCCGAGTCTACTGGAAAAACCCATGGACTTGACAAGTCCAACACGGCCCTATATTTCTTTAAAATATATATAAAATAAATATGTATTAATTATTATAAATGTAAGAAATAAAGAAAAAATAAAATATAAAGTAAGAAAAAGTTCAAAAATAATATTTAATATTTAGACTTTTTTATATGAATAGAAATTATTATCTATTCACAACACTTATAATAAATATAATTTAAGAACATATCCTATGCTTTATACAGAGTTCCTTTACGAGAGTAATCCCACTTTTAAATACTGTGTGAGACTTCCTTCTTTTTCTTTTTTTTTCTTTTTTTTTTTTTTTGTAAACTCTACTCCATTAGAGTATTAATGTAATCCTATATTGCTAATATTTCTATATAAATAGTTGGACATCCTTGATAGTTTGAAATGAGAAATAGGTTAAAGAGTAATATATTATTTGTCTCAATTTATATTTTATGTTTGAATTTTTATTTTAAATTAAAAAATATTTTTTCTTTATTAATTAAAAATAATAAAACAAAAAGGTGGCAAGTAGACTTGGACCGAACCTAGCCTAGACTTGGCGGTCCATGGGTAGGAATTCGCATCACCCATGATGGGAGCAGTTTTGAGTCTTATATTTTGAGAACTAGACCTGGTGGGTTTGGGACATGACCTGTACCCTAGAGAATGGAGATGCCTACACATGATGCAATCATGAAATATATTGTTTCTAACAAAACTGCAAATAATATATTGCGATATATGTTAAAAATCTATTGATATTTATGAATATATATATATATATATATATATATGATATACAATGTGTAAGACTCAACAAAATATTTGTTATTTATGAATAAAGCCCTTAAAAGAATCTGTCATGCTCCAATTAGCGGTGAAAGCGTATCTAGTTTCACCACGTATTGGAGCATTATATGCTAAGGCAAACCTAAAAGACTAGTTTATCTAATTCGTTTGCCAACAAATTTAATACTTTTGAAATTGTTTAATTATATTTAAAAAACTTCAAATGATATAATGGAAATGTAATTTGTACAAATATAAAAAAAAAAAGCAACTTCCATGAGCAAACCTATCATAAAAGATGGCTTCTGGTAATATCAGTTTCAAAAGTCTCCATAAACATCCATAGGAGACAATAATTGTAAAAAGATGCTTGGAAGGCACTAAAACGCAAATACTAGTCCAAGACTCACAATTAGTCCCAAAAGATAAGACAAGTTTTTGAAAATAAAACAAGTAACTGAATAAAGATAATATGAGAGTCATGATCCTAATCACTAAGGTCATCCATTAATTCCTTAAAGTTAGTCTCATACCCCAAATCATCATAATACTTGCTATTGGAACCATCTGTTATGATCGTCAAACTTGAGTTTCCACCTAGAATCGCTGGGAGATTCGTATAATCAAAACGTAAAATTGTAAGATTCTACAACTAATATAAATTTGTTTGTGAAAACTGTAGGTTTATTTACTGTACTAATAAAACTTTAAATTAATGATGAAAATAAAGAATTTAATATTAACTTAGTTACATGCAAAATGTTAAAATTAATTATTTTTAAATATGATTTTGATGAGAAAAAATTATGAAAAGATTTTTTAAAACACACTCACATAAATTTTAGAATATGAACATAGAAATATGTGTTATGTATATATATTGTGTTACTAGTTTCAGGTATAGCACTGGCGAGCCGATTTAGTGCTTTCAAGTAAAACAAGTAGTCGAGCCTTAAATCAAGACGCAATAAAAGGCGTGAAGAGATAAAACCTTAGGGCGCGACATATGTGTTCTTCACATTGGCAAGCTAGTGTATATGAGACCGGTGAGCCGGTCCAATAGATCAAATTACAGAGACCGTTAAGTCCAACATCCAAAGTGTGACGAGATAAAACTACAAGGCACAAAGATCACAAATGCTGGACTAGCGAACCAGTGGATGATTAAATCTGACCGTTGCGTGCATTAATTGTCGCCGTTTGATAGACGTTATCTCCAACGGATATTTAAATCTTTGAAAACTATAAATACTCTTTAACTTGGAGATTCAAATAAGTTTTGTGAGCTTTCATTTGCAAATAAATAAATCTAGTTTTCTTACTTAATTTTTATTCTTTTGCTCATTATTTGTAAATCTTAAGTAAAAGAGAGAAAATCTATTTAGTGCTCTGTTACTATTCTTGTATTATATAAAAGAGCATCTAGTGAGTGAAGGAAATATTTTATTTCCTTAAGTGTTGTAAAAACATGTATAGCTCAACTTGAGCATGATTGTTTAGTGATAAATAACATGATTGTGAAGTCTTCGATTGGAGGTATTTGATAATCACGGAGAGTAAGAAGTGGGTGAAACTACACGTTAAATCTTAACTAATTTTCTCAATCTTTATCTCTTTTATTTCTCATATCATTTTACTTTACGATATCTGCTGTTGTCAAAACTAAAATTGAACCATTGCATAACAAGTATTTGTTTGTGCATTCTTGGTCAAATACTCAATTTACTCCCCTTTCACCCTCACCCACCCCACCCCTGAGTATTTTATAGTGTGTTTTCATTTGGTATCAGAACCACTCTCTATCTTTTCTATGCTTAAATTGCATGATAGAGTAAAGATCATGACATCTAATGTACTAAGATTCCTAGAGGGGTAAGCTATAAATAGACTACAGCTTTGAAGTGAGGGTAACTACCCATATTGGAAGTGCAAGATGAAAATTTTTCTTAAAACTCAAAACAGATGAATTTGGAATGTCATAGAAAATGGGCCTTTAAAAATAGAAGGAAAAAAATATTATAATAAAAAATGATTAGAAGAAATTAGATTTGAATGAAATTGCTATGAATATTTTGCATTATTGGCTAAATGAAAGCGATTTCAATAAAATATGTACATGTAATTCTGCTAAAGAAATATGGGATTAATTGAAAAAGACTTATGAAGGAACTTCTAGAGTTCAATATTCAAAAATAAGTCTTTTATGTGGTCAATTTGAAAATTTCAAAATGCTTCCTAATGAATCAATGGATGAAATGCATAATAGATTCATTAATATCATAAACCCCTTGAGTGTACTGGAGAAGAGTTTTAGTAACTTGGAAATAAATTCTAAACTTCTCATATCACTACTCAAGGATCAGGAAGCAAAAAGAACTACCATAGAAGAAGCATGAGACCTAAGTGCTATAAGCAAGGACGAACTCTTTGGAGCGCTCAAAAGCTATGAGCTCATCAAAAAGCAAGGAGAGGAATCTAACAAGAAGGCAATTGTCCTAAAAGCCACAAAACATGATTCTAGCGATGATGATAATGATGAAAATGAGGAACTTGCTTTGCTAGCTAAGAAGCTTAAGAAGTTTATGAGGCCTAGCTTGAAGTAAAAAAGAGTAGACAAGGATAGTAGCTCATCTAGACATAATAAGAAGGATGTAATGACTTGTTTCAAATGCCATAACCCTGGACACATCCAACAGCATTGTTCACTGCTAAAAAAGGCATATAAAGGAACCGAAAGAAAAAAGCACTCATAACCACTTGGAGTGATGACGACTCAAGTGACATATGAGAATATATTCTTTATGACACTTGATGATAAGGTAATTTCCCCCTCTTCTCCTTCTTAGGCTGAATTGTATGATAAAGTATACTGTAAATTAGCTTAAGTAGAGAAAAAGAACAATATGCTCAAATCTTTGATAACAGAAGTACGAGAAGAGCTCAAAAATTTTCAAATCAAGCATAAAGAGATTAATTCTGAAAATGAAAATTTGCTTGAAAAAATAAAATAGTATGAAATTAGAAAATGATAGGATGAACAATAAGTGTAAAAAGTTGAAAAGCAAAAATAATGAATTGAAGGAAATCAATGAGAAATTAATAATTGAAAATGATTTGTTGGATAATGAGGTTAAAATCTTAAAAAAATAATGACAATTCTGAACGTAGTGGTAGTAGTAGTGATGAAATCATAAAGAAGCTAGAAAATTTTAAAAGTGAAAATATATTGTTAAAGGCTAACTTAGATGATTCAAAAGCTACTATAGCCAAATTTACAAATGGTAAAAAGAATTTAAACACACTTCTTGGAAATCAAAGGTGCAACTCAAATAAACATGGAATTGGCTATAGAGAAAGTAGTTGTAAGTCTCACAAAACTCCTTTTGTAAAAGCTACTCATGGGACATGTAATTACTATAGCAAATCTAGTCACATTGCACACAATTTTGCAATAAGAAAAACAATGCATATGAACCATCGAAACAAGTTGGTTTGGTTTCTTAAAAGAGAGGTTATTGTTCCACCTAACCAAAAAGGACCCAAACTCAAATGAGTACCAAAGAAATAATAATTTGTTTTGCAAGGATCTTCAAGTGGCAACAACAAATAATACTTGGATAGCGGCTGTTCTAAACACATGACTGAAGACGTATCCAAGTTCACATCGCTAGAATTGAAAGATTAAGGGAGTGTTACCTTTGGAGTCAATCGAAAAATTAACCATTCTTGGTGAAGGTGACATTCTCATAGACAAAGATTTAATTATTAAAAATGTACTACTTGTTGATTATTTGAAACATAATCTGCTTAGGTTAGTCAATTGTGTGATAATGATTTTAAAGTAATATTCCTTGCCAATGGATGTTCTATTGAAAGAATTGAAAATAACCAACTCATTTTGAAAGATATAGACAAAGAATATTTATAAAATCAATTTAGATGATTTTAAATCATCAAATGAAACCTATTTATATTCCCAAAATGACTATAGTTAGCTATGGCATAAAAATTGGGACAAGCTAGCATGGATGTTATTTCAAAACTTGTTAAAAAGAATATTATCAAAGGTTTACCAAAAATAAAATTTTCAAAAGGACAAGATTTGTCAAGCATATCAATAAGAAAAACAAACTAAGTCTCCTCTTAAGTCTAAGGACGTTGTTTCCGCCACTAGGCTATTAAAACTATTGCATATAAACTTATTTGATCCTACTAAAACTTTAAGTTTGAGAGGTAAAAAATGTATATTGGTTATTGTTGATGATTTCACTAGATACACATGCACTTTCTTCGTTGCATCTAAAGATGAAACAAACCATGTCTTTTTTAGATATTGCAAGAAAATCCAAAATGAAAAAAACTCTAAACATTGTATATATTTAAAAAAAGTGATTATGGGGGAGAATTTGAAATTTATGAAATGGATGAATTTTGCAATAAATATGGCATTGAACATACTTTTTCATCCCCTAAAACTCCACTACAAAATGGTGTAGCTAAAAGGAAAAACAGAACTTTAATTGAAATGGCTAGAACCATATTATGTGAAAACGATTTGCTAAAATATTTTTGGGCTGAAGCTATAAATATTGCTTGTAATATATCAAATAGTGTTTTTATAAGACCTGTTCTCAAGAAAACTTCCTATGAGCTTTGAAAAGGAAAGAGACCTAACATATATTATTTTCTTCCTTTTAGCACTAAATTTTACATTCTTGGCAATGGAAAAGAACAAGTGGCTAAATTTGATGCTAAAAGTGATGAAGGAATCTTTTTAGGTTATTCTTTGACAAGAAAGGCATATAGAGTGTTTAATAAAAGAACTTTAGTTTTTGAAGAATCCATACGTGTTACTTTTGATGATTCCTTGCATAATTTATGCTCAAATGATGATGTGGATGCCGTCAGTGTTGATTAAAATAGATTTTCTCTTGAAAATAACAATAAAATTGATAATGAACATAAAGTAGATGTTGTGCATGAATCTGATAATCATAATCTACTTAAAGAATGGAAATATGCAAAATCACATCTAAAAGATATAATAATTGGTGAATCTTCTAATAGAGTACAAACAAGATCATCTTTAAGTAATATGAGTAATCTTATCTTTCTATCATAAACTGAACCTAAAAATATTAAAGAAGCCTTAAAAGATGAAATTTGGATAAATGTTATACAAGAAGAATTAAACCAGTTGACAAGAAACGATGTTTCGAAATTAGTTCCTAGACCTGAAAATAGACCTATTATTGAAACCAAAAGGGTATATAGAAACAAGCTTGATAAATTTGGTATAATAGTAAGAAACAAGACTAGATTAGTTACAAAAGGTTATAATCAAGAAGAAGGCATAGATTTTGATAAGACATTTGTCCTGATTGCTAGACAAGAATCTACAATAATGCATTTGGCATTTGTTGTTTTCAAGAATTTTACTCTTTTTCAAATGGATGTCAAAAGTGCTTTCTTAAATGGTTTTATAAGAAAAGAAATTTATGTAGAGCAACCAACAGGTTTTGAAAATAATGAATTCGCCGATCATGTTTTTAAATTGAACAAAGCTCTTTATAATATCAAGTAAGCTCCTAAAGCTTAGTGTAAAAGATTCAGTAGCTTCATCTTAGACAAGTTTTATCTAGAGGAAAAATTGACACAACTCTTTTTATCAAAAATCACAAGTCAAACGCATTGATTGTGCAAATCTATGTGAAAGATATTGTGTTTGGAGCTACTAATATGAGTCTTATAAATGAATTTGTTGAATCCATGAAGAATGAATTTGAAATGAATATGATGGGAGAACTCAATTATTTTTTTGGTTTTCAAATAAAACAATATAAAAATGAAACATTTTATAAATGAATCAAAGTATACAAAAGATCTGTTGAAAAGGTTTAAAATGGATAGCTGCAAAACTAGACTAACACCTATGAGTACAAGCATAAAACTTGACAAAAATGAAAATGGAAAAAATGTGTTTGAAAAGCTTTATAACGGCATAATAGGTAGTTTGCTATATTTAATAGCTTTAAGACTTGATATCATGTTCTTTGTGTGTGTGTGTGTACATGATTTCAATCTTGCCCAAAAGAATCTCACTTGGATGTAGTAAAATGCATATTCAGTTATTTTGCAGGTATGATTGAAATTGACTTGTAGTATCCAAAATTTACATCTTTTGATTTAATTGGATATCTGATGCTGACTTTTCTGGGTACAAAATAAATAGGAAAAGCACAAGTAGCACATGCTACTTTCTTGGAAACTCACTAACATCTTGGCACTCAAAGAAGTAAATTTCGATTGCACTTTCAACTACCGAAGCTAAGTATATAGCTATTGGTAGCTGTTGTGCACGAGTTTTATGGATGAAACAAATCTTGCTTGATTATACTTAAAATATGAAAATGTTCCAATTCATTGTGATAGCACAAGTAATATAAACTTAACAAAAAATCTAATTCAACACTCAAGGACCAAGCGTATCAAAATTAGACATTTTCACTTTACGAATATTATTGGGCATAATCAAGTAAGATGAGTACAAATATTATTGAGTTAAGTTAATCTAGAACTTGTTTTTGGGCTAAACAAGCTATTAAATATAATGCTTGCATATATATATATATATATATATATTTGATCTGCTTTTGAAATGTTCTGTTTTTGAATGCTGCATATTTGTCATAGACTGGTTCATCGGTATCGCATTAACTGGCTTGCAATTATGTGATTAAAGGGTCCATTAAAGGCTCAATCGGACCCTCGTTTGACACTAGATGTAAATTTCATTAAGACTGACTTGTTAGTATTCCATGCACTGGCTTGCCAATAATTGTTTTTCACATGCATATATATATATATATATATATCTGTCTCTATCTCTTTTGTTATTTCACTCTATTTCTTCTCTCTCTTTCATGCTCGTTCTCTCCTTTTTTCCGTCGTCTCTTCCTAAAATATCTCAATTTTTTTTAAATCTCTCAACCTTTTTATCCTTCTCGTCTATCCTCTTCCCCACCATCTCTCACATCTTCTTTCTCTCTATCTCTCATGTTTCTCTCTCCATTGCTTCTCTTTCTCTCTCTTCTGGATTTTTTTTAAATATGCCTCCAAGAACTACTAGAAGCTGTGCACCACCTGCTCCACCATCACTTGATGGATTTCTATTCTCATCACAAAAGCATTTAGGTAGGTATTCTCTTTTTTGAGATCTTCCTATTGATCTAGGTAGAAATTACAATATTGATGCCTTACAATACTTTAGAATTTGTCAAATGACTGAAACTATGTTGTATAATATCTTAGATACTATGAGATTTCCTGCTGAAGTCAAAGAGGATGCTGTTAGACTTTTTTTTATAATTTAACTGATTATCTAGAGGTAGATGGGAGTTTAGGCATTAGGACGGAGTCTAGGTTTCATAGTTCAAATTTTGTGAGACATATGATGTATTCATATCTTTATGGTAGAAGACTTGAGATTTCACGTTTAGATATTTGTAGCTTGATTGGAGTGGATGTTACTAGCATTAGGATGCCCGGTACTTTTGATGGGGCTTAGTATTATGAGGAGTTGTTCACCGTGGCCAACATGGGTGCAACTTGGCACGAACCGCACAATCTCTATTCATCGAAATTATCTCTTAAGCATTGAGTTATTCATCAGTTTTTGACAAATAATTATGCAACACACAAGGGACAACAGACTACAGTGACCCAACAAGATCTATGGCTTATGGTTATATTCTCAAAGGAGATAAGATTCACTTCTTTGATATGATTTTTAAGACTTTCAAGAATGTGACCAACAAGCCTGCTCAGGCTATTCTAAAAGCAACATGTCAATTACTCAATTATTAAGGAACAAAGGTATCAAGTTCCATACCGAGACTCACCATGTTCAGGTTCCTACCTTCACCTTCAATGCCATTAGTTTGGGGTCTTGGAAAAGACAAAATGGGAGATGGGTAAGAAAGAAGCCTTTAGAGCCTTTTGTTGGAGGCAGTGCTCTATTACCTAGTTCTGGTGTAGATACAGATCTTTCTAGTGATGATGTGCCTCCAACTCTACCTACCGGTTCCTTTGCTCCCAATACCTCTATTTCCTCATGGCAGCAGTTTCGAGAGCATATGGACACCATAATTGATACTATAAAGACCCATATCTCTAGTCTTCGCTCAAACTTTCAGACCTTTGGTTCTAATATGAGAGGCTTTATGGATCATTTTTATACCATTCATCTTCGTCCTCCTCCTCCTCCTCCCTAGTCATTCTATCTATTTATGGATGTTTTTATGTGTAAAATTCTTTGTTTAGCTAATAATGTGAACTTTTGCATTAATCTCTTATTAAATATCTTATATGCCTACTTACTATGCCTATTTCTCCTACTTTTTCTCTCTCTCTCTCTATTGTATAAATCCTTTTGATGAAGTCAAAGGGGAGAAATAATGGTATAATTTTTTAAAAAATGGAATTAAATGTGCAAACATTGGATGATTAAGGGGGGAGAAAATTGTATGATTGGTAAACTAATCAAAAGCTCTTTTATCTACTGCTGGTATTGTAAAAATATGGTGGAGCATTTATTGAAGGGGAGAGAAGTTTTCAAAAAGCTTTTTCATAGTAGTTTTCCCTCATCAAAATGGGGAAGATTGTTAAAATGAATTATTTTTAAATATGATTTTGATGACAACAAAAGTTATGAAAAGATTTTCTAAAACATACTCAAATAAATTTTAGGATATGAATATATAAATCTGTGTTATGTATATATATTGTGTTTCTAGTTTCAGGTATAGCACTAGCAAGCTAATTCAGTGATTTCAAGTAAAACAGGCGGTGGAGCCCTAAATCAAGATGGAACAAAAGGTGTGAAGAGACAAAATCTTAGGGTGCGACATATGTGTTCTTCACATTAACAAGTCGGTGTATATAGAATGGCGAGTAAGTCCAGTGGATCAAATTATAGAAGCCGTCAAGTCCAAGATCAAGGTGTGATGAGATAAAACTCCAAGGCGTGAAGATTGGAAATGTTGGACTGGCGAGCCAGTGGATGATTAAATTTGACCGTTGCGTGCATTAATTGTCGCCGTTTAACAGACTTATCTCCAATAGGCATTTAAATCTTTTAAAACTATAAATACTCTTGGATATTTAGATAACTTTTGTGAGCCTTCATTTGCAAACAAATAAATCTAGTTTTCTTACTTAATTTCTATTCTCTTACTCATTATTTACAAATCTTAAGTAAGAAAGAGAAAATCTATCTAGTGCTCTATTCTTATTCTTATATTATATGAAAAAGCATCTAGTGAGTGAAGGAAATATTTTATTTCCTTAAATATTGTAAAACGTGCATAGCTCAACTTGAGCGTGATTGTTTGGTAATAAATAAAGTGATTGTGAAGTCCTTGGTTGGAGGCATTTGTGGATCGTGGAGAGTAAGAAGTGGGCCGAACTCCACGCTAAATCTTGGCTAATTTTCTCTATCCTTATCTCTTTTATTTCTCATATCATATTTTGCTTCGCTATATCTATTGTTGTCAAAACTAGAATTAAACCATTGCATAAAAAGTATTTGTTTGTACATTTTTTTTATCAAATACTTAATTCTCCAGCCACCCCCTAAGTATTCTATAATATGTTTTCACAAACAAAATTTAAGTTTTACTAATCATAACTCACAAACTTCCATTAATATGTTTAGTGTAATTATGATAATTAAAATAATTATTTACATTTATTGATTATTCACAATTAGAATTATTAAAATATATTGCAAATCATTTAAATTATTATGTGTGAGAAGCTAGTTTTGTGCAGTGATAAACATTTTCATGTTCACTATATATTTTTACAAAAAATATTAAATTTATGAAAAATAAATTACATATAAAAAATTTTTTAAAACATGGTGACAATATAACACTCTATGTATTTTTTTAATTTTCATTTGAAATGTTCAAAATATATTAGAATATATAACTTATAAGAAAATAACCCAATAAAAAATGAAAAAAAAACAAAAGAAAAAAATAGAGAAAAAAACCTAAAAGTAAGTTAGATTAAGATAAACATAAAAAAAAACCAACCCAAAAAACCCTAAATTTAAACATATTAAATTTATTGCATTTTCAAAGTTCAAATAAAAAAGTGTAAAATTACTATACTATGATTCTACTACCGATTCTACCATCAAGTCTATCAATTATACTATATAAAATCGCGAGTCTATATGAGTTTAATCAAAAAACGATTTTGTATGCAAGTTGAATTGAAATCCCATCATCAACTCGTAAACTCGTAGAAATGTACAAGTTGACTCGTGAGTTTGGCAATCATATCATCAGTACCTAAAAAACAATAAGAGTGAGCCGAAGTCTAGTACCTAAAAAACAACAAGAGTTGACTCGCAAGTTTAACAATCACATACGATGTAAACACACACTTAAATTATATGCAATGCAACATCCAACAGTTTAAGATCATTAATTGTGGTGAATCAAACAACATAAGAGTACTCATACTTTAGACAACATGCCATGAGAATCTAAAGGTCCCGAGTAGCAGCAACTACTTAGAGAGTTAATTAAGGTAGGTTGAAAACCTTAACCTCTTAAAGGAACTTTCTATATGATAGCCTCGTCTATGGTTCGTAGCCTTACACATCTCTACTTTTCCTAATCCATATACAATACGGTTCAGCCAATCCCGTAAACGTAAACCAAACTGCATTACTTCTCTTGAGCCTAAGTAGACATTATCCTAATCCCAATACCATTTGCCTTATTAGCTATCCGCTCGGTTACCAACGGTGGCCTAAGCGCATAACTATCGTACTAGCATTGCCTAGCAAATATGTCACTCCCTAACCCAAATTAAGTGATACATGCACAACAACATACTCATTTATTAGGTCATCTTTAAGTTTAGTCCATTTGAGATGCCTACCCTATGTAAATAACACACATGTCACAACGTACCTAGTATCAAGTATGTAGCTTAGCAAAGGTTAGAGGGTATGTCAGAACATAAATTAGAAGCAACAGTACCCATCCATAAGAGGTGAATTCATATAAGTATTGTGTATATAATTCAATCATCAAGTTCACATTGATTATTTAATTATGAGTTACTCATTTATAGGACCTTAATTAATATCTTTAGCTGAATCTATTTAATTTATCATACTTAAGCAGTTTAGATTAAGCTCATGAGTATAAGAGATTAAATTTCTTATTTTGAGGTATTGAGCCTTTTAGGGGCTTTATAATAAGCTCAATAGGAATTTAACTAAGTCTTTTGATCTTCAGGGTAATGGGATTTGAGGAATTTGTAATTGAGCCCATTAAATTATTATTTTGGTGGATTTTGGCTTAAGCATTACCAATTTTGAGTAAAATTAGATATTAAACTTAAGAATTTGGATACAAGCCCAAAAAAATTAAATTTATTTTAATAATTAGCTATTAGGCCTTCTAAATTCTTATTTAGGCCACTAAAGGTATTTTTGCATTTGAGTCCAATAGGTATTCTAATACCTGAAAAAATGAGTAACGGATTTATATACCAATTAGAATAGTTATAAGTTATTGGGCTTGTATTTGGTAGTTTAAGCCCATAAAAAGTAATTTAATAATTATTTTATTTGAGACCCTATTGTTTTTAAGGAAAAGCCATTAGACTAGAATAGGCCCATTTAAGTTGAAAATAAAAAGGCCAAAATAGCTAAAGACATCTTATTAGACCCCAAAGAATTAACTAAGCCCATTTTTAGCCAACAAGACCCATAGTTTGTTATTTAATCAATCTTAGTACATCAATTTACCTTCATTTGTACAATTGATAATTTAATTTGACAAATTCATATTTTAGTTAGTATTTTAATTCAAGTCTGGTCAAGATTAAATGGGCTTGGTCCAAATTATAGCCGACATTTCATAACGACCTTGATTTTTAGTTAATTAAATTAAATACGGTTTCCACAAGAAAATAAAGAATAGAAAAAGAAAAGAAAAACAGAAATTCTAGAACACACGTAAGAACTCCTGTTCACCAGAATATATTTTGATTCACTAATGACATCATCACGTCAACGTCATACCAATTTCGGTCCAAGTCACGAGGCTGCAATCCGGACCAGAACAGAATCCTGTTCCTCGGCAACTAAAGTCCAAATTAGATCAATTTTATACTACTTTCAACGAAATTCGTAAATTCAATTGATTACTTAAAATATTTTCGGCAGCTATTTGACAAATCAGACGATATAATCAATAATCATACGCGCATGTCATGGTTTTTATTAATAAAATATATGCTCGTCAAAATCAACGAAATTCAATACATCTCATCGTATTTGATATCAATTTCACACGTAATTTCTTATTATACACGTCGGCATATATTTAATACATATAATTTATATCAATTCCAAATAACCTTCATTAATCTAGCATCATATTGATCAAATATTATTGTATATAATTTACATTTATTCGACATTTGTCAAGTTCGGTTCAAACAATTTAATAGATTCAATTTAGTTCTGTTAAGACGATTTGATATCAATTTAACTAATTCCAGATTTTTTTTACTGCACCATAAATTTAAAAAAAAAAAAAAGAATTCCACATCAATGATTATAATTCTAGCATATAACGTAATTTCATATTCAAAATAGTAACTTCCATAATTAATTCTAATTAAATTTCCAGATTTAATAAAACTTGTGTAAATTATTATTTTAACATTTTACTGTTCGGTGACATGCAATTAATTGAAATACTGTGTTAATCAATTCTAATTAATCAAATGAATCAAATCAGAAATCATATACATATGCATATATGTGTGTGTGTGTGTGTGTTGGCATACATACATAAAATCCATAAATTTCAATTTCATGTCTCGATTTAATAAATCAATAACATTCCTCGTTAGGATTTGTAAAAGCAATCAAATTAATTAATGTATGTACATATAAAATTATTCATCATTATACAATTATATACACATAGTTATCAATATTTGATTTATCATGATTATCTATATTCTTCATTATTTATTCATTTTTTTATTATGTCTACACCTCAATCCGTCCGATTCAACATTTATATATAAATATATATATATATTCAATCTAATATGATGATTACCTAATTGATCATATGTACAAATTCGTCTCAGACAATCTATGGATAAGAATTTATCCAAAATGATGATTTTGTTATACAATTCAATATGCAGGAAATTCAACAACAAAATCACAATCAACACATTTTTCGTCAAATAGGTACTTACTAGATTTGCAAGAATAATCAATTAAATCTTTTAATTCTTCAACTACTACTATCGAGTAAATTTTTGAAGCTTGATCTAAACTCAACTTCTAGTTTTAATCTCCAATATAATCCTTAAATCACCTAATAGGAATTTATTTGAGATGAATTTGTGAAGGAAAAAAAAATTGGAAGTGAAATGACTTTTATTTGTTATAAAAATTGGCATAAGAAAATGGTTATAAATTTTTGTAAGGTATTCTCCACGGAAAATTTGTGGAAAAAGAAATGAAATGATTCTAAAGCATGTTGGCATACGATTGTACCTTGTAGGAATGATCATATATGTCTGGGTATAGGTAAACCTCTAGATATTTTAGTAGAGAGGCGTAGATTAGGAAACATGACATGGAAAAAAAAAAAAAAAAAATTAGGTGTACGTTTATATTATGTAATTAACACCTTCCGAATTTCAATTAATTACTTGAATTAAATTTTGGGTTTTAAATTTATTTTATATGACTATGAGAATGGGATATTGCAGAATGAAATGGTATTTTCGTCATTTCCATCAGCTATACTGCTTGCTTTCAATTTCAAGTCATATTCAAAGTCTATTTGTCGGTTTAAAATGTTCAACTGCCCCCATTGGTTTATGACATTAGAAATTCGTATGAAAGCAAGATTAAACCTGTTCCGACTAGTTTTTTCTGCATAAATTTGCGAAGGAAATGTGTGTGAATGATGAGATTTTAACTTGACGGACTAATTAAAAGTGAAGAAGGGGTAGAGAAGAATTACGTAGCGTTGGGGCTGGGGTAGGGGGTGTTGGTGGGGGGTGTGTGGAAGGGAGGAAAGGAGCATTTTCGATTTTTCTTACTAAGAAAATGAAATAAATTTTAAGCTAGAGTTGCTTATAGAACAAGGAAAAAGAAAATTATGCGCAGTAGCAAAGATGGTCTAATGGACGAGTAGTTAAAATATGAATAAAATAAAAACATCAAGTAAAGATATAAAATGTAATTCGATGTATGCTTCTAACTAACATATTACCAATTATATAAATCAATAAGTAACTAAATAATAGAACTAGATTAATTAGTAAGACAAATAGAAAAGAAATATGCAGAAGTTGGAATACTAGAAGTTAAATTCTAAAATCTACCTTACTTATAGATAACATAATAATTAAAACATTATAAAAATATAATTTTATTCTAATAAATAACACATATCTAAGTAAAAAAATTTTACAACAATTAATCTTTTTAAGTTAGAATACTAGAGTTTAAATTTTAAAATCTATCTTATTTAAGATAACATAACAATGGAAACATATTATGAAAAATCTAATTTTATTCTAATGACTAACACATACCTAAGTAAAAAATTTTAAAAATAATTAATTTATTTTTAAAAATTAATTGTTTTTAAAATTTGTGGCATATATATGTACCATTAATAAAACAATTAAGAGTAAAAATAGTATGTTTAATTTTTTTAATATATAAAACGGTTCGGTTCGGTTCGAAACATACGGTTCGGTTCATAGTCCCGAACCGAACCGCAAACCGTTTGCTCTTCAATGAACCGAACCGCGAACCGAACCGTTTCAAAAAAGAACCGAAATTTTGGTTTGGTTTGGTTCGATCCGGTTCGGTTCGCGATTTGGTTGGTTTTTTTGCACAACCATAGCTATTATAATTTCAGATGAGCATAACAATTTTTGGGGAACATTTGGTTGCATAGTTTTTCATTATACTAAACTAGACAGAGGTCATCTTACTTTATTTGGTTTACAAAATATAATCGGGACCAAACAAAACTCTCCGCATGAAGCTAGTCAAAACTTAAAATCTTTATCCATTATATTTTATAGTATAAAAATATTATAACTGGATAAAAAGAAAATTTCCTAATAAGACTTTTGTTTAGCGCTGTCCAATACCATGCATACCAAACATACTATAAAAGAATTGTATTATCCAATATTTTTTACACTATATTGTCTAGTCTTCCTTATCCTATCCAGTTTTTATAACCAAATACAGTATATGAAATATTACTTTCTAAATTCAAATAATGGGCTACGAGTTTGGGAGCTAAGATTAAATTTTCATTATACATATCGAATTGACTTATGTGTGCTGAAGTGTTCTATATTTTATGTAACGCCCCCGAAACTTCGCCTATCGATATATTGCCTGCTTTGGCCACACACCACACGGTTTTATCATTTGGTGCCAGCATTTCCCTAAACGTTACCCATCTTTGATTAGTCTACCTGAAGCACACTTAACTTTAAAGTTCTAATGAACTCCAGACTATTACACCAAAATATGCCTTTGTGATTGGAGTTCTACATCTATATTTGAGGGATATTATATACTTTCCCAATTATAAAACTGACATCCTCGTCAGTTTTGTTACATAGGTCCAAAACCACACCAAGCAGAGAGGACACTCCTCCACTTCTGGCTAATGAACTGCAGTGATACTATATGTCACACTTCAGAACTCCGTTCATCGAGATATTGTCCTTTTTGGCCACACATTGCGCAGTTTTATCCTTTGGTGTTAGCATTTCCAAGAGGCCACCCATTCTGAGATTACTCTACTCAGAGTATGCTTAATATGATACCTTCAAATATAGATCGTGAAACTCTAATCACAGAGACGCTTTTTGGTGTGATGGCTTAGAGTTTGTCGGAACTCCAAAGTTAAGCATGCTCTGGGTAGAGCAATCCCAGGACAGGTGACCTCCTGGGAAGAGCTGACACCAAAATGCACATCTATGATTAGAATTACACTATCTATATTTGAAGAGTATTACATTTTAATTTCACGGCACCTTGCATACACTATAGACAAACTAAAGGTATCTTAATACCCGAGTACGCGTGAAGGATTGGCCAAAATGCCGAGTGAAGTGATACGGAAAAAGCTAGCATTTACATGGTTATTCCTCATGAAAAAGTAGCTAAACTATTTAATAAATATTTTCATTGAACAACCAAAATACAAAGGAAGTTCAGAAGAATCTCCCGTCCATCTTGATTGCACAATGTCATAATGCATATAATAGTTCCTATACTTTATGAGTCGTGGTCGTTGTCCTCATTCAGAGTGATGATATAAATATTTTATTACCAACTAGGATCATTCCCTTGTGAGTCGTGGCCGTGCAGAGTCTTAAATGTCTAAAAAGCATGGAACATGATTATGACATATCTCCTCTTATAATTTTAACTAATTATACAAGGCATCATTTTAAGAAAATATGTAGGATAATAGGATTTTTCGTATTATCAAATTGTATATGATTGTAAAATTTTTTAAAACGTCGTCTTAGATATTTTTGGATTTTGTTGATTGAGTTTTTGATATTTCTCTAAGAACTTTTAGAAGTTAAGTGTCTTTCTAATAAGGTTTAGGAGTTACTATTAAAACCAAAAAGATTCATAGTTTTTCATAACGCCTTTCTTCGGAAAGTTTTATATCCTACAAGATTTGGAAATTGAAAATATTTCTTATGGAAGTGTAAACATGACTCTAACCGGCTGAGGGCATATAGATGTCCATATGAAGATAATCTATTATATATATTGCTTTCACAAATTCTTTTTACCTGATTTTGGAAGAAATAAGGTGGTAACATTCCCTTTTTATCGGTAAAAATAAGTAAACATGGGGATAGAGAAGACTACTGAAGAGCCTTCTATTGCCTAGGGGATAAAAAAAAAAAAACAAAAACATTTTTGATCATTTTTACTAAGAAAATGAAATGAAAAAAATTAAGCTAGAGTTGCTTATCGGACAAGGAAAAAGAAAAGTAAGCGTAGAAGCAAAGATGGTCAAGTGGAGAAGCAGTTAATTTTTTTCCCCACTTTTTTTCTTTGTTCGAATTATCATTATTCATCCATCTTTCAAAATTATTATATTCAAATTGTAAGTCAATACTACTTTTAAATGTAGATGATGTTAAATATAAATGTAATGAATTTAAGTAGAAACACAATAATAACAAACTATAACAAATATAAATCACGATACCATCTTTAATTGGAGATTTGACATAAATTTTCTTATATGATTGAATTTTAACCTAAAATAATGGGTTACAAGTTTAGGAGACAAGATTAAATTTTCATTTTATATATATCGAATTAAATTATGTGTGCTCAAGATATTGTATATTTTAATTTTATAGTACCTTGCATATACTATAGAGAGATTAAAGGTATGGTAATACTTGGAACCTAGGAAATTAATATACCAAGTGGTTAGTCCTCATGAAAAAAATAGCTAAACTATTTAATAAATATTTTCATTATTGAACAACCAAAATACAAAGTTCGAAGTTCCGAAGAATCCCCCATCCATCTTGATTGCATAAGGTCATAATTCATATAATAGTCCCCATATACTTTATGAGTCGTCGTCGTTGTCCTCATTGAGAGTGATATAAATATTTTATCATCAACTAGGAAGGATTCCCTTATAAGTGATGGCTGTGGAAAGTGTCAAATCATTTTTAGATGCAATTGACCGAGTCCTAAGTTTTTTAGATTATATCAATTGAGTTTTTAAACTTTTTTTTTTTTAAATTGCTTTAGTTCTAAACACATTGTTTAAAGAATGTTTATTGAGACCTAAAATACGTCTTGTAAAACAGTTAATAGTAGTTTTTCTATTTTCTTTTTCAGGGAATGTTTGGAATTTTGAAATGGATCCTCTAAACATACTTTTTATAAAGTTTTGTAAAATTAATAATTTTAACTGTCAATTATACAAGGCAACAATTTAAGAGGATATGTAGACTGATAGGATTTTTCCTATTACCAAATAGTATATGATCGTAAAACTTTGGAAAACGTCGTCTTTGTTGATTGAATTTTTTATATTTTTCCCAAGAACTTTTACAATAGTTAAGTGTCTTTCTAATAAGGTCTAGGAATTAATATTAAAACCAAAAAGATTCATATTTTTTTTCATAACACCTTTCTTCGAAGAGTTTTAGATCCTACATGATTTGAAAAATGAAAATATTTCTTGAAGAAGTGTAAAAATGACTCTAACCGGCTGAGGGTAAACAGAAGTCGATATGAAGATCTTATATTATATATATCACTTTCACAAATTCATTTTAGCTGATTTTGGGAGAAATAAGGTGGTAACATTCCCTTATTATAGGTAAAAAATGAGGATGCGGTTGGTGCCTCATCTTTTACGTCATCGGGTTATATTATAATAAATAATAATACAAAATAAAGTTTATGAACAAAACGATTAATCAAATTGGGCAATTATAAAAATATTTATCATAACATGACCTAGACGCTCTGGAAAAAAGTTTTGCTGTTCGAGCTACTCTGGGTCAATCCCGTCCCAAATAATAATATTACGATATATATATAGAGTGATCGTAAAAATGCATTTTTATTATTTAAATTTATTTAATACGTATAGGACATGTTAATTATTCCAGACAGCATGGCTGCTTCCTTGTCGTCATCCCGAAGACTTGGACCGCTGGACTCCGATACAAAGAAACGTCGACAAATTATTGGAAAATTCATTGATAGTTCCTGTACGCATAGTACTCGGAAAAAGCCTATAAATAGAGGGCCAAACAAGCTTGAATCTGCACGCCAAACTTTTCAATACAAGTGAGAATTCATTAGATACCAAAATGGCTTCTCAAACTCTCTCCCATGTCGTCATGACAGCTTTCCTTCTTTTCCTAGTGATACAACCAATCACTGCTCAAGGAAATTTCATGATTTCCACCACAAAATCCAAATTTCTGTCCTCTCTTTACAAGCTTGAGGGAATCCAAAAGGGCCAAACAAAAGAAGGATTGGTCAAACAACTCAAAATTTATCTCAAGGCTCTGGGATACTCATCAGCCAGTGATAAACTTCCGAAAAAACTTATCCTCGATGATGTATTCGGTGATGGTCTAGAATCATCTATAAAATTATACCAAAAATCCAACAACTTGAATGTTACTGGAAAGCTTGACTCAGAAACCATAAAAACGATGGCGATGCCTCAATATAATGAGCCCAATAGCTTTAATCGCACTACCACTACACCTCACAAAAACAACGGACATAGATCCCATTATACACTTCATAATACTAAATGGTCTAGAAACCAACTTTCATATGCCTTTGATCTTAGTAATTCTCCAATCTCAGGGCAAGTAATGAGGTCCATTTGCGCAAGAGCTTTTCAAAGATGGGCAAGTGTTTCATCTCTATCATTCAAAGAAGCCACTCAAGGAGAGCAATATAACATTATAATTGGATTCCATGCATTTGATGGTCCACAAGGAGTCTTAGCTCATGGTTATTTCCCAGAGGATGGGAGGCTCCATTTTGACGTTGCGGAAAGTTGGAGCACAAGTACTCCAACATTGCAACAAGTTGACATAGAATCAGTGGCTGTGCATGAAATTGGCCATGTTCTTGGGCTTGAACATAGTCAAGACCCGAACGCTGTCATGTATAGATCAATTGGACTAGGACAAGTCAAGAGGGATCTACAACAAGATGATATTAATGGAATACAAGCTATCTATCCACGGTAATGAAAGAATTGTCTTGCATTACCGTATCATATAAAGAGTGTCGTGTGATAAGTGTTGCAATAAAGAGAAGGGTCGAGGGAAAATTTGCGGTCCATGACCATAAACCTTTCGATGCTCCTTCAGTGTTCTACTACTTATAGTTAATGTTGTAATACGTTGCTCATCTGTGTTTCTTATAATCATGTGCTCCTTGTTATTATAGTGTTCTTACATAAAAATGCAACCACTTGTTGTTACAGAATGATTATATAAAGGGTTAATTGCAAAAATATGATTGGATTTGGCTCGGTTATCCTCAAAGCTAAACCAAACTATAAAATTGTAATTCATTTGTTAATAAGTTTGAATAAAAAATACAGTTCAAATTAGGAATTTTTCTTACCAAAAAAATTTCAGTTTAATTTCGTTTGATTTATATATTGAACTATATTTTACAATTTGAAAAAGTATATTTTTAGAACATTTAAGTTCATATGAACAAAAGGTTATCATAATCACGATTTTAGCATTCACTATAGTATATAGAATCGGTAGAATCGTGCAAAATCAATAAAATCGTAAATATGTAAAATTGTACACTTAAATTCATAATTCTACCTAAAGTATGTACCTAAACAAATTTATATCCCCTTTAATTTTGAAAAAATATATAAATCCATAAACTTATAGAATCATATATTTAACTTGTGATTTTAACAATGCTAAATTGATTGAGGTAAATCAAGCCAATATTTATGCAAGTAAAAAATTTCAAATATCTATTAACAACTAATTTATTAATAAGGTTAGCATATGACATGCATCTTAAATCAACCCCTTTATACGATTTGTGAATTATTGTCATAAAGGTTAAGTAATTATATATTTTAATAAACGTAAATTAAAAATCTTGTAAGCACCATGTTTCAATGCGAGAAACCTTATTGTTATATATAAAATATTGCTATATATATTTTTCTAAAAGCTTTAATTTGATTTTATAGATTGATTTAGTTTACCTTTCTAAATCAATTATAAATAAAATTTAGTTTAGAAATCTTCTAAACCAGGTAGCAAAAATATAAAGAAGAAAAAAAAAATTATGTAATCAATTTAACTTGGTTTGGTTTACAAATTAGCCTAATTTAATTGTTTTTTATTTTCTCTGCCCCTTATTTGAAATTTGTAGGAAATTTGTAAGGTATTTGCCATATCTAAAAGCTGATTACATATAGATTACTAATTGAGTTTCTTATTCTCTACATTTTTTATGCCAACTCCCTTTATATACGCGTACTTTCACGGTCTCTTTTTTTATTATTTTTTAAGGCTTTAAGATCTACAATAACATGGAATATGTCGTTATTCACTCAAATAAACATATTTTCTTTTAATACTCTAGTCTCGAAATCGAATAACTTACCGACTGAAATATGTTGTCATCAGTTCATGCTGTCACTTGGTTTACATTTTAAGATGGTGTAATGCAATTAAGCAATAATTTATAGTTAGTCTTCTAGTCTTCCAGTAGAATTTGGCTATTCCTATAACGATTGCCTTTTGTAGTGGCCACTAGAACATGGCTATTGCTTTGATTGAATTGCAAAGGGCAGTATTTTTGCTATGTAATTCTGCTTAGTGATGGCAAATAAAACATCTTATAGTTTTCTTCATCTATTCATATTGAATTAATTTTGAACATTTAAATGATTGTCTTCAAATTTCTTGAAACGAAAGAAGCATAATAGAAGTAAGGGAGTTGCAAAAGGAAGGGACAGATGGTTATAAAATCAAGATTTTACTATTAATTGAATATATGAAATTGATATAATTGTATAAAACTGGTAAAATCGTAAATATATAGAATTATATACTTAAATCCATAATTCTACCAAGAGTCGGCACTTAAATGTTTTGCATCCATTTTAATTAAGAAAACAACATATATTTGACTTGTAATTTTAATAATTATGAAAAAATGAGTTCAACTGAACATTGTGGTAATCTTTAGCTTTCAATATAATTTAAAATAACGAGAACAAGTATAAAGGGAGTAAAATGGTATAAATTTCTAACAGTACTATTTTTGGTGTATTATATACAACATGGGGCTATTATTATATTTGAATTTATATATTGTCTGTTATGCAAGTATAATGGTTAGTAGTAGTGGTGATAATCTAATCATAATACATTGACAATAGTGGTGATAATATAGAGTTGTATTGATAGCTATGACGGTATTGGTAATGGTTACAGTAGTGGGGGGATGGTGAAAAAATAAGTAATAATAATCATCTTAGTATAATGAATCAATAATTTCGTTATTCTAATATTTTTATACCATTGAATATAAGGTACAAAAATTTGGGATGTCCATCTAGTACCATAAACAAAATTTTGTCCGATACCAAATCCATTTTAGAATTAAAACATATTACTATATATGAGTATTGTCCATAAAAAGTTGTGCAACTAAATACTATTTATACGTGTGGTTTCGTTTTTAAAGTAACTGTATAATAATATAATTAGTTATTTATATTATTATATTGCAAAACGAGTTAATAACACAATTAGTTTTTGAAATATCCTGTCCATAGGGAGTTTCGCAAATATGATCCTCTGTCTTGTGATGATATTTTTTTTTTTTTTCACCTCGCGGTGATGTATCAGCTCTATTATTTATAGGCTTGAGTTTATTATCAAATGTAAAGGAGATGATAAGAACTTGGATTGTATAGGCTATAAGCTTTAGTTGTGATTACTATTATGCTTCTTCTATCATCAAATAATAAAAAAAATTAAAAAAACCACATTTTTATTTTTCCCATCAATTATATATATACTTTTCAACTTTTTGTTTCAAGTTGCCTTCATAGTCTATTTTGGAATAAAATGTCCAATCACCCCTATTCATTGTGGCATAGAAATTATAGCATGAAAACAAAATTAAGCCTTGGCCTACCATTTCCTCTGATTAACTTTGGGAAAGAAATGTGTGTGAAAGGAATAGATAAAACCAAAAGAAACCCTCATATTTTCCACGAAAAAAGATTTTCCAAGAAAATGAGATGAAACTAGACCCGATGTTCCTTTTCATAAGGGCAAATATAGATTTTTTTTTTTTTCTTGGGCCAATTGTTCATAGAAGTTTAAGGTGGAGCTTAATAATGGAAGAGTGAGAGTGAAATAAAATATTAATAAAGTAAAGAGGAATTTACAACAAAAAAGAAAAAAAAAAAACAGTGGTTATCCACAATCACATTAAGGAAAATGTGAATTCTCTTCGTTTGAAAGCTGGACATTGTCTTCAATAAAGAATGGACAACTTCTAAGCTCTAAAGCAATGGTTTGCTTGTTTTTAAGGTTGACTTGGTGTCAACCAGTAGCAGGAAGTCATGGATAATTTATCCAAAAATAAATAAATAAATAAATCTTAGGTAGTTTTGATTCTTAGACTACAATAATATCAGAATAATAACTTCATAAAAAAATTAAAAAAAGTTGATGTATATGGTTAAGCGGTAGAATGGAACACATTGTCTCATTCTACTCTCAGTGAAGTACAGTAGTCCAACTATAACCTAGTTGCTAGGCATGATAAATGGGCTGTGTTGTGCTGTCTGCATGTCAAATTTTGTGTGCTTTGCATACCGTGTGCTTTTGCGTGCTTGGCCCATTCGTACTCAAGTGCCTCGCGTGCCATGCTTCGCGTGCTATTTTTTTTCGCATACCGTACTGCACCTGCTTATTTATTCTCGTGCCATGTTGCGTGCCTCCTCGTGCCGATCTGCATGCCTTTAATCAGGTCCATTTTCACACGATTTATTCCATTTTATATTATTTTCAACTTGTGAGTTTTTTTCAATGGCTCTTGGAATTTTAACTAAACTAATTATTCAAATTAGTTACAAATAAATTATTGATTTTAATATTTAACATAAATAAAATTTTGACAATTACTAAAGCCATATTTTAAAACTCTATTAATAATAACATGCATTACATTATTGTTTACATTGATATTAAAAAAAAAAGTAATTAATTTAATTTAAAAAAATGATGCGAATGTGATGATTGTCCGCCTTGTTGTCCGTCTTGATTATCAGCATCGCTCGAGGACTGATAGTGATATGATGGTTGTGGCCATTGTGAGAGTAGTGGTAGAGAATGCACTGGTTGATAACCTACCATTGGGAGAAATTGTGCAAGTGGATACTCATGGAGTTGAGCAAGTCCCCATGTTCTTTTTGGACCTTGGCTATATGTGTTAAGAGTGTTCATTATTTTATCCATATTATATGGACTGGATCTTGATTGTTGTTATGTTTGAGCTTGACCCTGCCATTGTTCGTGTCTGTGTCCATGTCCGTGTCCGTGTCCGTGTTCGTGCCCATCTCCCATTCCTTCATCATGCAATGGAAGGGGTAGGGATAGATAATCCAAGTTGAGATCAAAGCACTATTCATTTGATTAATTTATGTTTCTCGATTGTGATGCACCATCGTAATCTCTAATATATTGGTTGGCTTCAAGATCATACTTGAAACCCAACCTCCTTGCTATGTCGCTCTTTGTGAATTTTGACCTGATTTTCTATAACTTGAAAGGTCAAATCCCTATGATTTCAAAATGATTGTGATAAAGCGACCATATGCAAGATGGGTGTCTTTTCTCACGAATACTCAACGCATACATTGTATCAACAAATAGCCAACATCTAATGATTCTGGATCCATCATTGCGTCCATTAGGAAGATGTCTTCAACAAAGATGTTACTTAAATTTGCTCGAGGACATATATTGTAGCGAATCATATGATGGATTAGTCTACGAATTTGCTCAAAGACGTGTATTGGTGTCATGATCAAACGAATACACCGCCACCCCAACCACAATGATCCAGCAGTCACTTATCCTGGGGATTTTCAAAGAGAAGTAACTTAATAAGGAGGAACTGCAACAGCAACAACGATGGGAGAACAAGGGGGATGATTTCAATGTCCCCAGTTGGTGGAAAAAGAGGACACACATGATGCAGGTGCTTTCTATATTAGCATGAGATGTTTTAGCTTCTCTGACTTCAACAGTTTCATCAAAGTTAGCTTTCAGTTCAGCTGGATGAGTCTTCAAACCACACCACCATAGGCTAAGAGCTGCCACTATCAAAGCATGTGTGTGCTTAAAAGATTTGTCCGATGCTATAAGTAGGAAACAGACAGATCCACACTTTTGTAGACCTAAGGATACTGATTCAGGATAAGAGGAGTCATTGTCACCACCAGATTTGCAACAGCAAACACAATCCGAATAATGGCGTGGGACTGGAGAAGGTTCCTAAGAGGGAGGATATATAGTTGATAACCTTTTTTCTTTTCAATATGCTTGTATTCTTTTGTAGTTAATAAATGTTACTAATAAAATTTACTTTTCTATCTATCTCAATGCATTTATTAATTTTCTTTATTTAACAAACCACAATTATTATAAATAAATTAATTAAGCAATTTTAGCATTTAATATAAATTTATTATTATTACAAAATTATTTGATAATTTTATTTTTTATTTCCTGTAAAATTTAAAGTTAATCTTTAATATGTTAATAGTAATACAATTGAAATCATTGTACACAAATAAAATATACTAAATATATTAAATTTTTTGAAAAAGACAAATATGTATAAATAATATAATAAAAATAATTTATTTAAATACAATTTAAAGTAAATTAAAAAAATAAGTCACTTTTTTTATTATTTAAAATAAAACATATAAATCAATTACTATTACAATATTATTTCATAAGTTCATTTTCTTTTATTTCCTAAACAATATTGAAGTTAATATGTTAATAGTAATACAATTGAAATTATTTTAAACAAATGAGATATAGAAAATATATTATATTTTTAAGAAGACATATACATTTAATTAAAATAATAAAAATAATTTATTTAAATATAATTTCAAGTAAATAAAAAAATAAATCACTATTTTTATATTACTATTTAAAAAAAAGACTCATGTGTCAGACCGACCCACTTATTTCGCGTGCCTTACTTGCCCCATGCCAATCCATGCCTGCTAATGCTTTTATCTTTTTCCTTCGCATGCCGTGTGTGCCGTGCCAGACCTGTGACCAGCTTGCCGATCCACATGTGTCACAGCTCATTTACCATGCCTTGTTGCTAAGCATAAGCTATAGTTCCATCTCCTTTACAATGTTGAACATATTTAAATTAAAAAAAATGTAAAATAAAATAAATCTAAACAGATGATCCATTGAATCGTCATTTCATATAACAACTCATGCGAAAAATATTGAGAAAATGATTGCTTTGCAAATTCATTTTTCTTTTGCAAAAAAAAAAAATCATATTTTTTTATTTGACTGTGTTTATGCCTAGATCTAAATAAATTTAAAGTTTTTGTCTCGAATCATTCATTAATCTTATGTGAAAATTTAACCCCTCATCCCAACCCCTTTTTTGCTGTGTTGTTCACCCAAAATAACTTGCTTAATAAATATATTTTGCCTAATTTAGGCTCATGTATTGATTAAAACAATTTAACAATAAATTACATCGTAGTTACGAAATTTACTAAAAATTCACACGGAAATAAAATTTGTCACTAATTTAAAAAAAAAAGGACTCTTGTGTATGAAAAATTAAAAAGAGACAGTATTAATATCCCAAGTCTAACAAAATAATCCATCCATTTACGACATCACATTATTGCCATGAATTGGGCCATTATCTAATTTGATATTAATACCAAAATGTGAATTCGTCAAGTCGTCTATGAGCTCTTCAAGAAGGTCCCTTAAGAATTTGTATAGAAAAATATTGTTAAAAGTAGTGGGTAAATTATGGAAGGAAAGTTAATTTAAAGTAACAACAAGTGGTTTTAAAAAGGAGTCAATGTTTTGTAAATTGAATGTATCAAGTTTGAATTAATTTTCATTTGAGTCTCCCTAATTGTTATCAATGACGAATCATTAATACTTTATTTGACTTATTTTATAAAATATTAATTCATATTTTTTATCACTTAAAACATTGATATCTTAAATAAATTTATTCTCGAATATTGATTTTTATTTATAACAACTCAAAATATTAATATCTTAAATGAACTTACCATCGAACGTGAATACCTTTGATGTAATTTACTCTTAAAATAATTTTTTAAAAAATGATGCTAAAATATTAATGAGAGGAGGGTATTATCACTTGTTTTCTTAATAATATTAGGGATAATGATCAAAATGGTACCTGAATTTCCGTAAAAATGTTTAATTATGTACTTGAAATTTGATTTTGAATATTTTGATACATGAAACAAGTTTTTATGGATATTTTTTCTATTTGAAATTTGATTTTAATAATTTTGGTATTTGAAATAAGTTTTCGCGTATATTTTTCCTATCTGGAACAAGTCCACTTAGGTAGGAAAAATGTATACAAAAGCTTCCTTCATGTACAAAAAATATCAAAACCAAACTTCATATATCTTATTAAACTTTTTATGAAAATTCAGATAACAAATTGTTCAAAACCAAATTTGAAGTATCTAATTGAACTTTTTGCGATTTTTGACATTAACCTATATAATTATGTATCTATCATCGAAGTTTGATCGTTCCATTAAACAATCATCAGGTTGAAACATTATTCCCAAAATTTGCGTAAATCTAAACTCATTTGCGTAATAAAATTTAAAATATATATTAAATAACAATAATACTGTGCTATTAAAATCTTAGAATTGTATAAAAGCTCACCGTTAAAGATTCAAGAAGTGATGAATTGCAGATCAAACACTTTAAGCGCAATGAAGTTAGGAAGCTAAATGGAGAAGGAAAGCTGGTGGCAAAGAATATAAAGGAGATTAAAATTAGTCTTTATTATTATTATTGCAAGAGTTATGCATGATTGGCTAATCAACGGAGGGCTGTGTTGAAAATAACTCAAGTCCTAAACTCATTTATGGAAGATGCACATGTATATAATAATGTTTAAGAATTAAGTGTGCTTTAAAAGGTTTTGGACTCATTACTAATATAAAAAGATTTAAAATTTTTCATAATTTTGTCTTGAGAAAGTTTTAAAATATTTGAAAATGAGAATACATTTTATAGATGGATAGAGCATGGCTACTAATTGATGTAGTGTGTATAACAGAGTGCAATATTAAGAAGAAAATATTATTATTTTAGGAAGATTATAATTTTTTTTATATTTGATAGAATTAATGTTATTTTGATTGTAACAATATCTTTTTTATTAGAATTAATGTTAATTTAAAAGGAACATAATTTTTTTAATAGGATTAATGTTATTTTATTTATATCAAGTCATTTAATTAGATTTCATTTCAATCATATAAATAGACTAGACTTATAAATGTTGAGATCGAGATTTTGAATGGAATGAAATTATTATTTGTCTCTCCTATCTCTCTCGGTATTCTATGATGGAATCAGTTGGTTGATGGAAAATTATGTTCTAGCATTCGTGGGCGATTCAACATAATGCAATGTTTATCCTTTTTCCAAAATTCACTCTTATTGAAATTTCGAATTTTGATACCTATTTGTCTGTGTATTCTCAGAATCAACAAACATGTAGAAAATTATTTTTTAAGTATTCGCAAAATCAACGAATCATGATGTTTATCTCTTTTTTGCTTACTGCGTCAGTTGATACTGGAGCCGACATTTTTCTTGGAATATCATCACACTATGAAGGCAAGCCAATGATGAAAATTCAATGGCGAATTTTGTCCATATGGAGAATGATGTGGGGTGCATAAGGAGTACAAGCAAAAGAAGAAAATATTATTATTTTTAAAAAATTGCAATTTTTTAGATTTAATAGAATTAATGTTATTTTAATAGCAGGAATATATTTTTTTTAATAGGATTAATGTTAATTTTATAAGAACATAATCTTTTCTAATAAGATTAATATCATTCTATTTATATCAAGTCATTTAATTTGACTCCATTTCAATCTTATAAATAGACTAAATGTTAAGGTAGAGATTTTGAATTGAATAAAAATATATATTTTTGTCTCTCTTATCTCTCCTGTATTCTATAATGGAATCACAGATTGATGGAAAATTGTTTTCTAGTATTCACGACGAATCAATAGATTACAATATTTATCTTTTTCCAAAATTTACACTATTATAGAGTTTTTGAATTTTGATGCCTATTTGTTTGGGTATTCTCAAAATGAAAAAGCACATCACCTTTTAGGTATTCATAGAATCAATAAATTGTAATGCTTATCTCTCTTTTGCTTCACTGCATCACTAATTGGTTGAGAATATGATCACTAAACTTTAACATTAATATAAAATTTCATTTCAAGCGTCCACAATATCAATATAATGTAATAAGTTTTAATAGCAATAAGCCATTGATCCTATAACCCCAGTGACATCAGTTTTGTTTTTTTAAATACAAAGTATCGGTTTGAATCTCTCTCCACTCCATTATAATCACCCAAAAAAAATGGTAATATGCAACATAATTGATTAGCAATTTTATATACCCCTTTATCCGGTTGTTGAAAAAGCATTGATATGTGTTTGTCATGGAGGCATGAGATATCAGTACCAAATAAATCTCTTTTTTCCTTTTTTTTTTCTTTCTGTTATAGTAATATATGCAGTGCTGGTTTTAATAATATATACACATATAAATATATGAGGGGGAAAAAAAAAGCAAAAAGAAAAACGTCAACACTCCCTCTCTTGCCTACAAGTAATAGTAATCATTGGGTGTCAAAAACCACGTGTTATATAATAATCGAGCAGATACTGATAAAATTTTATGTAAGAATACGATGTATCTTCTTTTACGTGCGATAATGGGAAGTATCATAATAAATAATAATGTAAGGTTTTGCGACAAAACGTACGATTGGCTGATTTTTTTCGTTGTTTACCGAATGATAGAGCATGCCTGCTAGCATCGTTTTCGACAACGCTTGGAGACTTGGACCATACAATACTCCGGCATTAAGATTAATTGGACATTTTCTCAGCTCGAAAGGGTTTGTCTGGCTTTAAGGATGATGACTAGGTGATAAAAATTAACAAGAAAGACGAAGTCATCCGTCAATTTATCGGAAGATTCTTAAATCCTTTTTTTTTTCTTCCTCTACCTTTTCTCCCAACGATTTCATATACTCGTTATATTTTGGTTTTCTTCCTAATAATATAATTTAAATATAAATATAGGGTCTAAGACAAAATTTAGGATTCCTTAGAAGGAGTTGGATCGATGTATCACAAGAGTTGTTTATGCTCTTGTTGAGAGAGATTGCTCCATATGACTCAAATCTTGTACTTTGAACTTGACATGTTGATTATAACTTCTCTCTAAGTTTTTTTCTTTTTTTTTTAAGAGTTAACGTGAAAATGATATATGAACTTTCACAAAAAGAATAATTAGATATTTAAAGTTTAGTTTTGAATAATCTGATATTTGAACAAAGTTTTTGTTGAGTTTTTTCATACCTGAAATAAGTAAAATGAGTTATGAAAAAGTCCATGAAAAATTTGTTCATGTACCAAAATTGTCAAAACCAAACGTTAAATATAAAAAAAGTCAACAAAAACTTTGTTCAAATATCAAATTTTCAAAACCAAACTTCAAGTACCTAATTATTTTTATTTTTTTTTTGTGAAAGTTTAGGTACCATTTTTATTATTATCCTCCCTTTTTTTTCAACTACTCTCTTAACTTAATTCTTTAACTACATATTGGGAGTAAAAATCTCATAGTTATAACACTCTAGGAGATTGAAATTAATATGTCTCTAGTTACAACATTTCCGATTGCATGTAACCCCAAAACAAGAAATGAACATAGGTCCTCTAAAAGCACAGCAATTTCTTGCATTCTTAATATGTTATATGAAAGGACCCGACCTATCTAATACTGCTATTAGGCATGCCAAATCCCCTAACCATGCATAATACATAAGTATTATAAAATATCCAAGTATTATACATAAGGTTGTCTATAAAGAAAATGAATATAATGACTGTTTGTTTAAACCTGCGATAATATCAAATAACTTTAATATAAAAATACTCAATACATGAGCAGATTAATTTTACTTAACTAGGAATAATTTTAGTGTCAAACTAGTGACACTTCAAAAGATACAAAACTTGTTTATAAACATAGTATAAGAAACAAACTTACATCTTATTTTACAAACCAAGGCTTTTACAACAAGCCTATAATGAAATACATTTCTTCTCCTTAGTTTTGAGAAAACTTAGACATAATAACTTGGTTCATGCATGGATTTCCTAGCCATCCCATTTGTCCAACAAGACTTCCTAGTCGGTCTCGTATCCCATACCATCATAGCAATCATCATTAACATCACCTACAAGGTAGAATCATGAGTCAGAGGCCCAATACGTAAAAACACAAACAAATACAGAGTGCCAAGCACACCTAGGCTAAATGTGATGCAACGAACAATAATCTGATTATCTTTGATTAGGTAAGTCAATCATCACTGGAGTCTGCAAACTCCGATTATAATCTCGGAATCTAGTGGTCTTGAGTAACAGTATGTTTATGGGTTGTTATAGGCAATCCAAAGACCTATAACTCCAACACCTACAAAACAGAGTAATAATCTCATCTAAGGTTAATAGCCGTTACACAACTTTACTTAACTTAATCAATAATATTATTTAGTTCAATCGGTCCCATAAACATGAACTAAATCATATTATTTCCTTTTAAGAATAAGCAAACGTTACACGATACTATCTGCTTTATCAATTACCCACGTAGCCACTCATACATCACCATTGCATTATAGTGTACCATTGCACCATGGTAAAAGAAAAATCATTGCATCATGACAAGGTTGTCACTCCTCAGACTAGATTCAACTACAAAAAGCACAACCAATTTCATTCCACTTAGAATCATCTTTGATTAAGTTCATTTAGAACATGCCTAACTTAACAATAATCAAACAAGTTATTACGTACCTGATCTATTTGACAATAGACCTGTGTTTAAACCTAACTGAGTATATAAGTCTGTAAAGAAATCATTTAATGTTAACTTCTTACTCACATTAACATATTAACTCATTAAAGAATCATCATACTTAAACAAAATTAAATCATCTCATATTTAACTCATTTAAGCACAACTACATATTTCATATTTCATTATTATTTATCTATCATCATTAAGGATTTATTGATTTATTTATTATTCTTATTTTTTTATATGAACAATACCAGAGGGTTTGTTACGCCCGTGACTTAGGTCGTGATAAACACTACAGGCATCATCACACCCGTGAACTTGGGCCGTAATAAACATGATCAGCCTTGTCATGAGCTTATTAAGACCCCCCCCCCCCCCCCCCCCCCCCCCCCGGCGCCCCTCCCGCTATTACGGTCGTGATATAGACCATGATATCCATTACGCTCTTACCAAGCTTTATAAAATTTCTTCAAAACAATCCTAAGAAGATAACAGTCGTTATTATAGCGTGATCTACCTTTAGAAACTTTACAGCGAAAATAACGGCCGCAATCTAGGAGGTTTTAAGCTTTTGAAAATACTTAGAGGAGATCACTGGCTTTATAACTGCTGTGATCAAGCCTTGAAAATTCATCTGACAAGATAACGGCCTCTACAACAGCCGCGATCAACATGAAAATTAACTCCAAGAAGATGATAACCTCTATCACGCCTAATATGAACAGGGTAATTACCATATGGTACTTGTTTTGAAATTTTTTAAGTTTTGTGTTCTTTAACCCTCCACTAAGTCTATGTGCATTTGTAAAAAACACACTAGTTTGTCTATGAGCATAACATTAAAGATCATCAAACTCATTTGTTTACACAAATTCATCTCTCATACAAAACACAACAAACTTAACCTAAAAAAACACAATCTTATCATCCATGCTAATTAAGCTCTATCACTACTCTAATCATTCAAGTTTTACTTATTTATCATTTTCAATATCAATACATGCACCAACTCATCATACGTTTCACATATCATTTTGTCAAACACCTAGGATATCTATATCTTTTTACACACCTACTTTAACATACACCATGGCATGGCTTTAATTCATATAAAACATCAAAATTCTACCTATCTATCATTAATATCACTTAAGATCATAATTTATCAAGACAAACAAGAAATTCACTTTTACTTACCTTTAAAGTTATCTCTAGAGATCAAGTCCACTTTTCCAACTTTCTTAGCTTGAGTCTTACTTCTTTTACTCTTGATTCTTACTTCCTAGCCCTTAATCTTGTTTGAGATGGCTTGGAAGAAGTTTTAATGGAGGAGGTTTGAAGTTGGTTTTGGGCTTGGAAGAGAAAGAAACAAAGAAAGAGAAAAGAAAGACGACAGAGAGAGAGGATCGGTTGGATTAGGATATTTTGGCTACCCACTTTGACTTCTGGGACATCAATTAGAAGCTTATAGAATATAGGAACTTAGGCTTGGGCTTAGATTGTGTTTGGGCTTAGTTTAGTTAATTAAGTTGGTGTTAGGCTTCATTAGAGGCTCTTAAAAAATTATGCTAAGCCATAAATTAAAACACACATACAACTTAATTCAATACGATTCAAAAAAACAAACATATTACTAAAATTTTACTAACACACAAATACATTATTTACAAGAATTTATTATACCATCCAATTAAATTACATTAACTTAACTAACAATTTAAACCACAAATCATCAATTAATCATATAAAGCGAATTAATTTAGTATTTTAAATTTTTGGTTATTTATTTTATTATATAGAGAGAGAGAGAGAGAGTAGTGTTGTGAACAACACCATTCTTTCAAGCAACCATGTAAAAATGATAGGCTTCAAGAGAAGTAATAAAATAAATGTACATGAAAATAACAAATATTTAATACTCTTTCCCATTTATATATATATATATATATATATATTATAATCATGTGATAAACATACACATGTGGTTAGACTAGTATCATTAAAACAATGTTGATGACGCATTTGATGATGATCTGGAATCATCCATAAAATTGTACCAAAAGTTTGACCATTTGAATGTTAATGGACAACTTGACTATGGTACCATTAAAAAATGTTGATCCTCAATACAACAAGCCTAATAGCTTTAATCGTAGTGCTACTAGACCTCATAAACAAAGTGGACATATATCAGGCGATTATTTTCCTGAGATTTCCTTTATGCACTTTTTGGTATTCAATGGCCTAAAACCCAAAATTTTAATCCTTCGATCTTTGTAACTCTCGATTTCAATAAAAAAGTATTAATGTCATATTCTCTAGGACTTTCCAAAGATTGGTAAAAGCTTCCTCAAGAACATTCCAAGAAGCCTTGTAAGGAGAGCAATATGCCAGATTGGATTCCACGACTTTAATGGTCCATATTCAATCCTAGCTCTTACGGTTATGGCCCAAAAAGAAAAAAAAAAAAAAAATCCTAGCTCATGGTTTTCAGCTAGAGGATGGTAGGCTGGCTCCATTTTGATATTGATGAATATTGGAGCACAACTACCCCAACAACACAATAAATTGACTTGGAATTGGTTGCTCAATGTTGGTCATGTTCTTGAGCTTGAACATAGTAAATCCCCAAATGCTATTATCTATAGATCAATTGTACTGGGACAAGTGAAGAGAGATCTACAACAAGATGATGTTCACGAAATACAATTGCTCTATTAACAGTATTAAAGGCATTATATTGTATTATTGTACTATCCATAGAGTGTTATTTGAAAAGGACTGTAATAAAAGGAAGGGTAAAAAGAGATCTGCCATCCATAATCATAAACTTCCTAATAAGTGTATCAAGATTCATAGCCAATGCTTATTGCGTTGATCACAGGTGTTTTCTAAGGTTAAATGTTTATTGTCCTCACAATGTATTTTTACTTTTAAGAATGCAGCTACATGTTGTAGCAAAAATTGTTATAGATTCCATTTTATTAGTATTTCTTTTTTTGTTTAATATTCGTCGATCTTTATTTTGCATATTTGTACAACAAGGTGGAAATAATGATATACGAAGAATTGATTACCAAGGCTTGAATTCAAGCATTTAGACAAATTGTTGTAATTGTATTTTTCTGCCTTGTATTTCAGCTGAAGTTACTATTTATAAATGTAATACATAAATTTGGTGTGGCAACAACTGTCATAATATTCTAACAGTTTGTAAATATTGCCAGCTCATAGTTTGTTAGCCTAACAGATTCTCCCTAACTTCCAGCTCTAGAATCTTCTTATTTTGATTTGTAAACAGTCCATGATGCATACTAACCAGCTGGCCTTTTATTTTAACCATGAGCTAAAGCCCATTATCTATCTCCTCGGCCCGGTCCAATTAGTATCTTCCTGTCCTTCCTCAATTCCATCGACTCACTTCAATCTTGTACTTCAAATCTAGCTTCCACAGTTATTCTCCTGTTTCCCTTCATCCACTCCTACAGACCCTAGCTCATGCCCTTCTTCGTTTGAAACCCTTGTCCACAAGGGGCTTTCTGGAAACCTCATTCACATGTCTTCTAAGCTTTCCCAGGTAGCCTCTGATTCGGGTTTTCCTTTCCATGTTACGATCACCATAGTAGCTGCTACATTTTGTCTTTTTATCATCTTTCTGTCAATGATGTATTGTGGTTCCAACCATTCTTCATGTTTTGTTGCAGGTAATGAAGTAGAGACATCAGGACGAGGACCGTTATACTTCTTCAACTGGGAGACATGGAAGGTGGGGTGCACGGCCGCGTCTGGTGGAAGCTCCAAACGGTAAGCCACTTGTCCGATCTTCTCTATTACTTTGTAGGGTCCGTAGAACTTAGCTGCTAATTTCTAGTTGCTGTGAGCTCGGAGGGTTCCCTGCTTGTAAGGTTGTAGCTTTAGCAACACTAAGTCCCCAATTTTAAATTCCCTGTCCGTACGCTTTTTGTCGGCTTGCTACTTCATCCTGTGTTGTGCACGCTTCAAGTGGAAGCGTAGTACCTTGATAGCTTCCTCTCTGTCAGTTAGGAGTGAATCCACTGCTTCCACTCTGGAATCACCCGAGATGTATGGTAGATGTATAGGAGGAGGGTAGTCGTAGAGAGCTTCAAATGGAGTGGTTTTTGAACTTGAGTGGTATGTAGTGTTGAGCCACCACTCGGCTAGAGTTAGGAAGTAGCTCCACCTCTTTAGGCATTCCCCTGTCATGCATCTGAGGTAGGTCTCCAAGCTTTGTTGACCACCTCTGTTTGACCGTCTGTCTGGGGGTGGTAAGCTGTGGAAACATTGAGCTCTACTCCCTTCAGCTTAAAGAATTCCCTCCGAAATACACTTATAAAAATTGGATCCCTATCACTAATGATAGTTTCAAGGAGTCTATGCAATTTGTACACATGTCTAAGTAAATCTGTGCCACTTAAGTGGCTGTGAAAGGGTGAGATAGTGCAAGGAAGTGACTATATTTTGTTAATCTATCTACCACAACCATAATAACATTTTTACCATTGGAATTAGGTAATCCCTCAATAAAATCTAGACTGACCTCTTGCCAGCAGCCCTTCGGAATATTGAGTGGGTATAATAACCCAGGAGTGGCCACGTTTTCATGTTTGTAACGTTGGCACACATCACAACTTCTGATGAAATTCCTAACTTCACGCTCCAGCTTTGGCCAATAGAATATGGCTGAGAGACGCTTGTACGTAGCTTGTCCACTAGAATGGCCACCTAGTGGACCACCATGGTATAGATTCAGCAGCTTGAGCTTGAGATTAGAATCAGGTCCTATTACCATCTTTCCTTTCCTTCTTAGTATTCCCTGTTCGAATGTGAAATTTGTCACTGATCCACCTTGCTACAGGAGTTCCAACAAAGATCCATATCCTCCTTCTAACGACCAGCTGTTTTTTATTTCTTCCAACAATTCAGGAATGGTAGCTTGAACAGTAAGTTAGTTTAATTGGACCTCTTCCCTTCTAGAAAGAGCATCAGCAGCGAGGTTGGCTTGTCCGCTCTTGTATTCAATCACATAATTTAAGCCCAGTTGCTTTGTCAGCCATTTTTGTTGAGTTGGGGTTACAAGCCATTGTTCCAGTAGGTATTTGAGACTTTGATGATCCGTTCTTATAGTGAACTGTCTCCCAATCAGGTAGTGTCTCCAGGTCTCTATGGCATATACCAATGCCAGCAGCTCTTTTTCATAGACTGATAATCCTCTATGTTTAGGAGCCAAAGATTTGCTAATAAAAGCTATTGGATGTCTGTCTTGCATTAAGACAGCTCCAATTCCTTCTCCACTGGCATCAGTCTCTATAACGAATGTCTTAGAGTAATCTGGCAAACTCAACACTGGGGAGTTCGTCAAAGCACCCTTCAATTGTTCAAAAGCTCGTTGGGCTTCAAGTCCCCAACCGAATTGGTCCTTCTTTAATAGAAGTGTCAATGGTTTAGCAATGGTTCGAAAACTCTTTATGAACCTCCTGTAGTATCCAGCTAGGCCCAAGAATCCTCTCAACTGTTTGAGATTCTTTGGTGTAGGCCACTTGTCAATTGCTTCCACTTTCTTCGGATCTGTGGTTACTCCTTCCCTAGTGATAATATGACCCAAATAATCAATTTGGGTCACCCCGAACACACATTTGGTCCTCTTTAAATAGAGCTGTTCAGCCTTAAGAATTTCGAACACCACTTTCAAATGTTCCACGTGTAGCTCCAAGTCTTTACTGTAGATGAGTATATCATCAAAGAAGAGTAATACGAATCATGTAAAGACCCAACCCTCTAAATCCGGAGACTTAGAGTACCGAGTCCCCAAACACATATAACGTTTTCACATTATATGTAAGGTTGTCCTAAAACTAACAGTTTATGAAAATTGTTTGATCAGAACCACTATAAGTTTATAAAGAACTTTTAACAAAACAAGATTGCTAACAAAAGCAATCTATACATACATTTACATCATATAAATACTGTTTAGTGTCAATACAAGACACTACAAAATTTACATGTTTTCTTAAAACAAAAAAAATCCTAGAGGATCTTAAGGTCTTTACAAAAATAGGCTTAACTATCAAGCCTTCTATACATAACTTTTCCCTTAGCGAAATTCTTCCAAAAGTCTATGGTGTTCGAGTCTTATTGGTCCCACTCATCCAGGAATCTCTCGAAATCGGACCCATAGCCCAAATCATCATAAAATTGGTCTCCAATACCTGCAAAGCAGCAAAAGTGAGCCAAAGGCCCAGTACACAATAACGAATGCAAAAACAATTCGTCAAGTCAATGTAATGCATCATTAGACAGGTGATTATCTTTATTACATTTTCTTTCACAAATCAACAGGAGGGTATTCAAACCCCGGATCACGCTTTGGGAATTTAAGGATGCTGAGCAACAGCAGCTGCTCAAGGAGTTGATATAAGCAGTCCGAATACTTATATCTCCTATATCTATTTCATAAAGATAATAGCTTCATTTAGGGTTCAAAGTCGTCGCCCGACTCTACTAAAACTCAGTCCATAACATGAACCTAATTCACAAGTTCCCATAAACCTTGAACTAAATCATGGTATTTCCCCCTAAGTTTAAGCAAACGTTACTCAGATACTATTCCCCCTATCGGCTACCCACTTAACCAAAAAGAATCGCTATTGCATCATAGCGTACCATTGCATCATGGTAAAGTCATTGCATCATGACTTGGTTAAGTGCCTAACTAACATGTCATTGCATCATGACAGGTTTGTTGCTCCTCGGACCAGATTAAACAACGTAATAGGCATCCAATTCATTCAAATATTAAGCCAAGTCAAATTAAGTTGAATTAGGAATGCCTATTCCTAGCAAACATCAAACAAGTTATTGCGTACCTGAACCCGTTAGTATATTACTATGATCTCTCGGTGAAGAACTAACCAAAGAATCCTTAATTGAAATAGGAATATCAAAATGATCAATAAATAAATATAGATTCCTCATTCACAAGTATGTGTACATATTATATCTATATATCACAATTAATCAAAGAAATTCAAATAATTTAATACAAAGTCATAATAAAGCATTTAAACATCCTATTATATCCTAGATCGCTTAATAAATACTTGATTGAGCAAATATCAAACTTTGGAGAATTTTGAAAAAAGTTTTTAAAAAATCAAAAGCGCAGGGGACACGCCGACACTCAAAGTCGGCGGCTTTGAGCCGGTGTTCGACACTATGAAAATCAACACTGCCAATGCTGGCAGCGTTCAAGGGTACGCCGGCTGCCTTCATCCTACGCCGGCGGCTTTGAGCTGGTATAGAATGCAAAATCTAAAATTTTTCAAAACGTCCAGAGAGGTGCAAACCGACCGCGTACCTAGATACACTGGCAGCCTCAACACATATGCCAGCGGCTTTGATTCCCAGTAGTCGACGTACAATATGAAAGAATGAACGCTGGCTGACTTTTCCAGCGAAAGCCGGCGACGTTCAAACGGCTTTAATAATTTTAATTCTGTTGATTTCCAACACCGCCTATAAGCCGGCGGCGTAAAAACCCAGATGCTGGCGTACGTTTAAAAATAGGCCTATACAACAGAACACTTTCCCCTGTTTTTCCACTTCGAAAATTCTATCCTATAACACTTTCAAACCTTCCTCAACTACATTTTTAAATTCATATACTCACCTCTATCTACACTACTCAATCCTAGCAACTCGAAACATGAATTCAACACATTTGATCACTCCAATTCCACTTTCATTCATTCTCAACTTTCCTACACAAACCATCTTTATTTCCTCCCAACACATCCTATCACTTTCACCACACATGAACAAACTCACACACTCACAAAACACATTTCTAGATAAACTCAATGCATGAACAAGCAAGTTAGATAACATTTAAATTCATTTCATCCAATACTTCACATAACCACTACAAGAAATGAAACAAAACAAAAGCCATACTTAAATCAACTCACATGTAAATGCCTTGCCTTGGAGAGAACTTTGATTTTCAAAGCTTGCTATTGTTCTTGAATTGGATTTGGAATTTAGATTGAAAGAAGAAGAGAAAAGAAAGAAAGAAAAAGCAAAATTCGTATGAAATGGTGGTTGCCCCAAAAAGTAGTCTAATTAAGCAAAATTAAGCTTTAAACATATCCCAAATTTGCCCTTTAAGGCATATGCAACTTTAGTTTGCATTTTAAGTGAATTTGAGTTTCATTTGGGCTTATTTTAGGCATAAATGCTAACTTAACTAAGAAAAATTCTATCAACTAATCTTATGAAAAACCAAGGTTTATTTTATAAATCTAACTTAACTTAACATCTTAATGTATAAAAGACACAATTAATAACTATACTACACACACATTAATACATATAAAACAAAAATATTAACTTCACTACATATGCAAAATAATACATTTAGACTATTACCAACACAACTATCCTAAACATCATGCTCATTCAATTCAATACCTAAGATAAATAAACAACACATGGAAATTAAATAGAATTTAAATTTAGGTCATTTCAAATCGTCTTAGATGAGGTCTGAATACTTCATTCATGAGACCTTGAAAGATGGATGGAGCATTTGTCAAGCCAAATGGCATGACTAGAAACTCGTAGTGTCCTTCGTGAGTTTTAAAGGCTGTCTTATATACATCACTTGGATGCATTAAAACTTGATGATAGCCTGACCGTAGGTCTAGCTTGCTGAAGTAGTTAGCCCCATGCAACTCATCGAACAAATCCTCAATAATGGGAATAGGGAAGCGATCTTTAATGGTCTGTTGATTAAGATCTCTATAGTCTACACACATTTGCCATGAGTAGTTTTTTTTTTTTTTTTTTTACTAAAACCACTAGTGAAGCGAAGGGGCTGTGACTATGCCTTATGATTCCACTTTTCAACATCTCCCTGACCATTTCTTCCAAAACTGACTTCTGTAGAGAAGCATAGCGATATGGCTTGAGATTAACAGGGTTGCACCCCTCCTTCAAATGAATCCTATGATTGCAATTCCTATTGGGTGGAAGTGCCTTGGGTTCATTGAAAACTTCATGGAATTCTTCCAACAAATCCATGATTTTGGGATGGGTCCCGATATGTGGATTTTCCCTATCCTTTCCTATGCAAATAACCATCCAGCACTGGACCTCTAAGGTGGAATTCGAGGTTTTCAGAATGTTGGACTAGGAAGTCCCTGTTATATCCTTAATGCGTTCTCTTTCTCCTTGTAGTATACATCTCTTTCCTTGCCAATTAAATTCCATCTTCAGTAGTTGGAAATTCCAACTAATGGTGCCAATGGAAGCCAACCAAGGAATACCTAGAATTAGGTCACAGGTATTCAAGGGCAAGGTATAAAAATTAGCATTATACCCAATACCATGCATCTACCATGATAAGTCTGGTACGCTAAACGAGCTGAATAGCTTAGTACCGTCAGTCAAAATGACTGCTACTGACTCTACCCTCACCATTTCACAACTTAATCCTCTGGCAAACCTTTCATCAATGAAATTAGAGGAGCTTCCAGTATCAATTAATATGTTCAACCCTCTCTTTTTGTAACTTCCCCTCACTCTCATACAATGTTCATTTATTCCTGATGTCCCTCTTAATGCATTGAGAGTCAACTGGGACAATTCAGCTTCTAGTGCCTCCACCACTGGCTCTTCCAGCTCTTCCTCAACCATTCCCTCTTCTCCCTTTACCACCAACATATTCAACCTCTTGCTCTTACAAGGGTGTCCTGGTCCAAAGGACTCATCACACCAAAAACACAATTTCTTCCTTCTTTTTTTCTCTAATTCTTCTGAGGTTAGCGTCGGGTGTTTCGGTTAGGTGGGTATGTGTTTGGTCTGGGTGAATTGGCGGCTGAAAAGAAAGGTTTTTGGTTGTGTGTATTGTTTGAGTGGGTGTTTGGTTATAATGTTTGGTGCTTGTTGAACTGGTGGGGTGTGTATAGGTACTGGAGATTTTGGTGGTCTTGAGGTTGACTTTAGAAGAAGTAATGGTGGCTTCTTGTAATTTAGACAGGGTATAGGCTTGAGTTAAAGATTTGGGTTGAAACATCCTAATAGGGTATTGAATTTCAGGCCTCAATCCACTTAAGAAACAACTTACTATATGAGTTTCGGTAAGTTGTACCTGTGACGATAGATGAAGAAACTCATCTATGTAGTCCTGTAGGGAGCCGGTCTGCTGCAGCTCCTTCAGATTCGACATTGGATCTTCATAGCCCCTATCATTGAATCTCGCATTCAGAACCTTGGTCAATTCCTCTCAGGTCATGGGTTCCTCAGCGCTTCTAGTTTTAATATATGAGTGGTACCACTCATAAGGTTTAGCTTCTAAATGCATGGTAGCAAGCTTAACCTTGTAATGCTCAGGAGTTTCATCAATGGCAAAGAATTGTTTGGCCCTAAGCACCCAATTCCTGACATCTTCCCCACTGAAGATGGGAAATTCAATCTTAGTGCTTTGGGTAGGAAATTGTAACTCGACTGGTTCGAATTTGTTGCTGTTGACATGACCACCGAAGGGCAAGCCTCATGCAGGTTGATAGGTGTTTTACCAGCATCAGATTTCCCATTTAGCCAGTGTCTAAGCTTGTTGATGGTTTGGCTTTGAGTTTCTAACATATCTTGTTGTTTTTGTAGGGTCTCAAAGAACATTTTAACCCAGTTTTCATGCCTCTACTTGTTTATTAAGGACTGCTCTCAAGGCTTCTTCCATCCTCTTGAATTCATGCGTCTCCATAGCCATCTTGGAGCTCTGATACCGAATGCAACAAGGTGGAAATAATGATATACGAAGAATTGATTACCAAGGCTTGAATTCAAGCATTTAGACAAATTGTTGTAATTGTATTTTTCTGCCTTGTATTTCGGCTGAAGTTACTATTTATAAATGTAATACATAAATTTGGTGTGGCAACAATTGTCATAATATTCTAACAGTTTGTAAATATTGCCAGCTCGTAGTTTGTTAGCCTAACAGATTCTCCCTAACTTCCAGCTCTAGAATCTTCCTATTTTGATTTGTAAACAGTCCATGATGCATACTAACCAGCTGGCCTTTTATTTTAACCATGAGCTAAAGCCCATTATCTGTCTTCTCGGCCTGGTCCAATTAATATCTTCCTGTCCTTCCTCAATTCCATCGACTCACTTCAATCTTGTACTTCGAATCTGACTTCCACAATTCTTCTCCTGTTTCCCTTCGTCCACTCCTACAGACCCTAGCTCATGTATACCAATGTATTTTTAGTTTTAAGAATGCAGCTACATGTTGTAGCAAAAATTGTTATAGATTCCATTTTATTAGTATTTCTTTTTTTGTTTAATATTCGTCGATCTTTATTCTGCATATTTGTGCGCAGTAAATACACCTTTTTCTGTTGATCTTACATAGATGAAATCGCAGGCATACCATTGCTATAAGTGTTGTATAAACCATGGTCTATGGGCTACGGTATATCATTTATTACACGCGTCTTGCTTTCTATGTGGTGATATAAACCTATACCTATAAACAACTTGAAATTATGCAAAATAATGATTATATAACTTAGAATATTTAGAACTCTAATGATGTTTGTTACATGAAAAGCTGGTTATAAAATATTTAGGGTTCATTGCTGTATATTGGTTTTGCTCAAGAACTGCACGATCTTTCGCATTGCTATCGAGCTTTAACTTTGGTTTTAAGCAGGTATGGATATGCATCTAGTCTTATTTGGTTTTGATAGATTTCCTGAAGGGCAAGTTGTCCTTCATTGAGGACCGACTAGAATTTTGTTTGCTTTCAAGATATATTTCAATTTATATTAGGTTGATCAAATGTGTTCTCTTCATCTCTTTTTTTTTTTTATTTAAAGAATAAATCTATACTTAGATATCTTTAAATGTTTTTCTTTCACTATTGATATATATATATATATATGTATTATTATATTTATCAATTGGAGAAATAAGTGAATTTAGATACATGAATGCAGTGACAATAATCTTCAGAATAAAAAGGAAAAGATTACGGAAGTCCTAAGAATTTTTTTTTTTTTTTTCACGACATTGGCATTCATGGCAATGGCAAGTCGAGTTCTTATACTTTCAAGTTTTGGTAATTTAGTATCTTGTTATTAACTTTTGGCCAATTAGTACATGTATTTTCAAAGTATATCCAATCTCTTTTAAATAATATTCAATTAACATTTATTTTTATGATAGAATAATTGTAGACATTTGATCAAAAATTGTCAAAATCTAAAAATGTGGCGCCAAACTAACAAAGATTAGTAAAGATTAAAAGCATGGACAATTAACTTATCATTACCTTATCATTAAAATAAACATTAGTAAAATATTTTTTTGATAAAGATATTAAATCACACATACTTTATAATTATATGTACTAACTTGCCAAAAAATAAAAATAAAATATTAAATTATCAAAAGATTAAAAGTGTAGGCACTTGGCATTATCCCGGAGCATTCACATACTAGAACTTTCACGTGTAATGTAGAGCCGAAAAAGCCATGTGTCATGAATATATTAATATATTAAAATGTTATATGAAAATTTTTAATTTTGAAAGAATCAAAACGGTCTAAAAAAATGTATTGGAAAGGGTAGCAGTTGGCGAAGCCTCCCCCCTTATTATATTATATATACATGCGTCGTCCTTTGGTGGGATGGATTTTTATTCTTCTTATTCTTTTTTTTTTTTTTAAACACTATTTGCTTTCAATTATTTTAGGAGAGTGGATTTAAATATAAGCTAAAATCAGATTATTTCATCAGAATACTAATAGTCACGTCACCTTGTTAGAACGACTTCCGCTGGATAAGAGTTTTAATTTTTTTTTTTTCCTGAAATTTCGGTTTAATTCAGTATACTTCAAAATATTTTAACAAGAACAACATAAGACAACATTTAAATATATTATATTAGCAGAACATGGTCTTACAGGACTTGGTTGCTTGGTACCATAAAGTCCTAAAAGACATTTTTTACTAAACTTTTGAAAACTAAATAAATAAATTTTGAATGTTTCACAGTTTTTTCTATGTCTCGAACAATAGTCCCCGCCCCTCGGTGAACAATATGTAAAATTTATTGGCTTATATAATCACAGGACTAGTTTTTTTTTTTTTTAATTGCTATAAAATAAGCTTACCAGTAAATTATTAGATTTTCCTCTCAATAATCCATTGCAAGTTAATTTATAAGACTTAAGATTTAAAGGGAAAAAAAGGAAATAACAAATTTGACAATGATAAAATATATGGTTTGTTTCAATATTTCAATATCTGCTCCGGAGTTGTAATTATAGCTCACTCGACAATCCTTCAGTACTTGCTTTTCTCTTGTAAAAAGTATTCTAAACAGTGTGAGGGTTTTCCATTCTATACTCACCCAATAATATTTTATTATTAATAATAGTGAATATAATAAAACATAATAATCTTAACTTAACACATACTCAATACTTAAGCCCACTCTCACACCGCAAAAAATAAAAAAATCTATAGTATATTAAACAAGTTATTTTAAATAAAAAAAAGGCTTAGAACTTATGGTAAAGCGTGATGGTGTTTGAGTTACTTTATTAGGTTTATAATGCGTTCCTCTATGACAAATATATGATTAACTTGTCGTCGGATAATTACTAGATTGATAAATGTGTATTAGTTTCAAATACGTGGAAAAATTAACAAGTGACCTTAAAAGTTCATATCAAAATGTAAATGAAATTTTATAGATTTTACAAAATACCTTAGGTGATGCGGATATATTTTCGTATGATACTTGTTCTTGGGGATTCACTCCATTAAAATTTAGCAGACAAAGGCCGTTGGCTATTTTATTAAAACAATTCAAACACATATTTTTTTTTATTTATTTCCAATATTTTCATCTGAAGTCCACAGCTTTTCGCCAATCCAAATGGAGTGTAAAAGCTCCCTGCCCCTCCATTTCTCAATCTCCGTCTGCCATATATAATATAGAATATAGAATACCAAAAGTCCGCAGAGAGGAGACGGAGTGGTGTCATGGATCCTTGAAATTGAAACATGATGGTGAGGTCCACACTTTGTTTAATCCTTTTAAGAAATTCCAATGGATGGATTGAAAATCAGTGGCAATGAAAAATCAATGGGATGATACAAAATGGGTCCCATAGGCATCAGGACACAAATGGAAACGTGTGAACTGTTTCTTTTTCGGTGGAAAAGGAAGATGAATATTACATATGAAATTAGCATGTACAAATCACAATGACATAACCAATTGAAATCCCCAAACACGTTGTTTTATGTTATTTTTCCTCTTTTTTCCTTATCTATCTAATTTCAGGACAAGACATGTATAATATTCCTCAAATATAGATTGTGGAGCTTTAATCACAGAAACGCCTTTTAGTGTAGTGGCTTGGCGTTCGTCGGAACTTCAGAGTTAAGCATGCTCTGCGCAGAGCAATCCATGATGGGTGATCCCCTAGAAAGTATTAGCACGAAAAGGACAAAACCATGCAGCATGTAGTCAAAGCGGATAATACCTCGGTGGGTAAAGGTCTGGACCTTTATAGGTGGTATCGGTGCAATTCACCAGCCGGAAGTAGAGGAGTGTATCATCACTACCTGGTGTGGTTCTATACCTGTGTAACCAAACCGACGAGAATGTCAGTTCTATAAGTATGTGAGTATGTGATACCCCTCAAATATAGATCGTGAAACTCTAATCATAGAGGTGCCTTTTGATATAGTGGTTTAGAGTTCGTCGAAACTCCAAAGTTAAGCGTGCTTTGTGCAAAGCAATTCCATGATGGGTGACCCCTGTAACGCCCCAAAACTCTGCCCACTAAGGTATTATCTGCTTTGACCACACGCCACACGGTTTTGTCCTTTTGGTGCCAACATTTCCCAATGGTCACTTATCATAGGATTGCTCTACACAGAGTATACTTAACTTTAGAGTTTTAACGAACTCCAAGTCACTATACTAAAAGACACCTTTGTGATCAGAGTTTCACGATTTATATTTGAGGGGTATCACAACATAGGAACCATATGTTCAAGAGCTTTTCAGAAATAGGCACATGTTTCATCACTATCATTCCAAAAGCCATACAAGGAAAACAAATCGACATTAAAACGATTGGATTCCATAATTTGATGATGCTCATGGAGTCTTAGCGCATGGTTATCAACAAGAAAATAGCAGGATCTATTTTGATATTGCTGAAAAATGGAGCACAAGTACCCCAACTGTAGAACAAGTTGACTTGCAATCGGTGGCTATGCATGAAATCATACTTGGACTTGCACATAGTCAAGATCCAAGCACTTTTATGTATAGATCAACTGGATTAAGTAAAGTCAAGAGAGATCTGCAGCAAGATGATATTAATGAAATACAATTTCTTTATCCATAGTAATGAAACAATTCTCTTGCTTATCGCACTATCTAAAGACTGCTACTTGATAAGTGTAGTAATAAAAGGAAGGGTAGAAGAAAAATTTGAGGTCCATAACCGTAAACTTTTCAATGCCTCTCTATTGTTATAGTACTTGTAGTCAATGTTTTACTGTATTACCCATATGTGTTTCATAACCATGTATTACTTATTATTATAGTGTTCTCACTTATAAATGCAACCACATGTTGTTAAACTATATTATTGTTGTTGTTGTTGTTGTCGCCGTCGTCTTCGTTGTCTAATAATTCACCTATTTCTCTTCTTCTTATTTTAGAACTAATTGATGTACCTTTTTCTTTTATATATGCATATATGAAAGTGAAAACATATAACTCATGTTAGTGTATATGTCATGGCTTGCCAAACTATATCATTCTTACAAATTTTCTAACGTTAAAACTTATGTTTACATATATGCACTAAAGGAACATGTACTCAAAATTAAGTAGATGAAATATGATTTGGTTCATATTTCGCGTTAAATCAAACTATAAAGGTGCAATTCACTTTTCAATAAGTTGGAATTAAACCATATGGTTTTGACTAGGAATTTTTCCAAATCATAAAAGTTTGGATTAATTTTGTTTAGTTACACATTGAACCATGTTTTGCAATTTATAAATGTATATTTTAATGACATGTAATTTCATAAGAAAAATGTTAAATTGATTTAATAATAATAAGTATTGTATTATATAAAGGTAAATCTAGTCAATATTGTAAAAATTCAAATATCCAATAACAATCAATTTATTCACTTGTATGTTTAGAATAGCTAGTTATAGTGTTCTAATGTTTGACGACATTTTATCATCCTATTCAAATTAATACTTTTCTTTTTTAATATGCTAATGCTACGATTATCTCTCATTTATCATTCACCTTGGATAAGACCCTTATAATTGAGTGGTATGTATGCAAGTCTTCCAAAAGGATGATTTAGGTTCGATTCCTCTCAAATAGGTAGTAATTGAAAATATATATATATATATTATTCGAAGTTTTTTTTTTTTTAAGTACACAAATTACAAATGCATCATCTTATTAGTTTTGTAATAAGACAATCAATTTGTTTTGATCAAACACATGACATATCCCACTTTTTCATAGGTTTATTACATACAAAATTCGAAGACATATCAAAAAACTTTGATTGAGTAACAATCCTAAGTCCAAACAAACCATATTATAAATAATCTCAATCATTATACTACTGATTATCTAGTTCAAGTCATCGCCAAAGTCATTTTAAAGCGAATTAAGAAAGTTCATATGAAAACAAAACTAAAGGTTGGCCTGCTAGCTTTTTTGATCGAATTTGTGAAAGAAATGTGTGTGAAAGGAATAACTTGGCTTGATTGGCTAGCTAGAAATAATGAAGGCAATAGATAAAACAATCATGTGCGTGTGTGTGTGAAAGGAGTGACTTAGCTTGATTGGCTAAGAAAGTCAAATAAAATACCTGAATGACTTCTGAAAGAGAAATATTTTAAAAAATTTAGATGGTTTTTAGTGGAGTGTGAGATATAATATTCAAATAATAAAGCATGAAACATAGCACATATTTTTATTTTCTCATATGCTAATTAGGGTAAGTTGTAGCTGCACTAGTATTATTATTTGTTTGATATATGCTTAATATTTTTGTCTTTGAAGTTGAAAATATGAACCATCTAATCATTGGAAAAGGTGTTTTTAAGACTCATATATAATCATTTTTCCTTAATTTTATTTATTTTTATTTATAATTAAAATATTTCATTTACTATTCTATTTGTTTGCAACAATCTTATGATATGGTCTAAAAACAGATTTGTGAATTTTATGTCTAAATAATTTATATAAAACATAAAAAGTTAGAGGTTTATAAAGCAAATATAAAAGGGTAAACAGATTATTAATTATTATTAAAATTTTAGAAAAGGGTCAAGTCTCTTTATAAATAACAAACATATATTTAACATAAGAAAAAAGCCGAAATGCAAACCAATCAAAAAAAAAGCATTGGGGTGGTTCTTGTACCATGGAACAGCAGCTAAACTCTTTTAAGTTATTTTATGTAACTTCAGAAGATTGTCTCCCATCCATCTTGATCGCACAACATTTAATATTATATAGTTCCTAGTCTTTGTGAGTCGTCGTGGTTGTCCTCATCGAGAGTGACCTATATTTTTTTATTACCAGTTTGAGGTGGCATACAATTAGAAAATTTGGAAAAAAAACTGTAAAAGCGTTGAATCTTTGCAAATTTTTTTGACCGAGTCCTCAACCTAATTTAGAGGATACATTCAAGTTCAGAGTTTTTCTAGATTATGTTAATAGAGTTTTAGACCCTTTCAAAAAATCCATTTAAATTTTAAACTTTTTTTTTTAATTTTTATTGACCCTTAAAACATGTCTTTTGAAATAATTAATCGGATTAGCAGGTGAATTAGGTGTATATATTGTATCTACGTGGCTGCTTGTATAGTTGTGTCGCTTCCAGAAGGCTTGGACTGGACATTGTCTCAGCCTAAAGTCAAAAAGTAAGTTTGTTTCTCAAAGGTTTATGGGACTAATGAGATAATCTGTATTTCTTCTTTATCTATATTTATATTTATTTTATATCTATATTTTATAATATGTATTTAGTTTATTTGATTTTTTAATGGGTAAAATTATTTTTTTATTTATATATATTTTTTAATAAATAATTTATTTGAAAATGTTCGTGCACTATCTGTATGTAATGTGATGTCATCCGCCATCTTTCTATAAATATAATGTAAAGTATCTTCAATAATGTAAAAGAAATATAATTATAGCTTAGCCATAATGGATACTAAATAATTTTTCATTCTATTTAATTCAATTTAGTTCCAACTCATATATCTTTTATCTCTATTATATATATAAACGTATAGATAAAATCGAACCTATAATATCAATTTAATATATCGATATCTACCTCCTTAATTTGTTTGTGCATTTATTCTCCCATTTGTCCCATGTAAAATGTTCACCAAGGAAAAAAGACAAGCAAGTTCCAGTTACATCAATTATGGATAATTTAGTGTATTAAGTTTAATTTTTATGCTATAGTAATCTTATTTTACAATAAAGTCCAATTTAGTATTTTGACTAGATAGACACTTTGACAAACATTCATAACTTGAGATAGAATCCATTTGTCTTTTATTCTCATCTTTTACAATTAGTAACCAAGTAGAGCGTTTTGTTGACTATGATCTTAAAAATTATTAAAGTTATTCTAATATAACTATAAAGAAAAAAAAAACTTTCACCTTTATGATAAAAGAAATTAAATAGGAAATGTGTTTACAATTATAACAGGCTAACTTATATAATTTTCAAAATCCCAGTTAGGAAGAGAGTCACATAGATGCCAGATGAGAGAAGAAAAAAAAAAAAAAAAGAAAGAAAGATGTAGATTCTATCTCAACTTAACATAACATTTTTGTTGGAGTGTATTAAATTACAAAAAGTAGAACTTCATACACTAAAATGCAATGTCAAGTTTGCACCCATCTAGAGCTGGACAAATGGGCTATGGCCCGCGGGCCAGCCCGTTTAACCCACTTTAAAAGCGGTTAGGGCCAGCTTTTTTTAGCCCGTTTAAAAGTGGGTTAATTTTACCCAACCCACTTAACCCGCGGGCCAAAGTGGGCTAGCCCGCGGGTTAAGTGGGTTGACCCACCAACCCCATTTTTATAAAAATAAAATAAATAATTATAGGGTAAATATGTTATTAATGAAGGTTATTCTTGAGATTTTTTATACTTGAAATTAAATTTATATGTTAATTATAACAAAGAATGACAAATTGATGTACATGCACCATAAAATTTTATAAAATATATTATTATTGTTTTAAATGAAATATATTATCTAATAAGTTATTTTAGAAAACTTATTTTTATATAAAAAGTAATTAAAATAATAATGAAATTAATCATTAATATATATAACCTTATAAAACTCTCTTTTTATTATTATATATATATATAATATATCTTATTCAATTAGTATAAATAAGTTAAATGGGTCAACTTGGCCCATTTAACTCACAAAATATGTAAGTGGGTTAAAAGAGTCAAAAAGTGGGCTGGCCCGTTTAACCCACGGGCTAAAGTGGGTTGGGTTAGGGTTAGGCAATTTTGGCCCTGGGTTAAACGGGCCAACAAATTTTGGCCCGTTTAACCCAAGGGCCAAAGTGGGCCGGGCCGGGTTGGCCCGTTTAACCTACTTGCCCACCTCTACACCCATCCATAGTAAATGTCTCATAAATTGAACGTGATAAAACTCTATTTAGTTATTTATTCTTTACATTTAACCGTAAGTATATAATTATGCTTTATGAATCGACTATGGAGTAATCCAATATCCTGTGGTCATCCAAAAATCTTAGATAATCATAATTCTCTATCATGCAATAAAGCAAGTGGTCTTTAATTTTGCAACTAAGATGATTCCTGTCCACCATCTCACTCATTGTTCTTCTACAAACGTTATCAGCTAAGGACAGCTTAAAGATGGAAGTAGTGGTGATAGGCATATAGCAAAACAAGATAAAAATTGCTTAGTTATAGTTTTTTTTTTTTTTCAAGTTTTTACTTCATAGGAAACGAACCAATAGAAATAAGCTCTACTATCTTCGATGGTGTGCAACATTGGGTTTTCGTCAAATTCCATAATTTAGGCTCTCAAAATAGTTTTTTTTTTTTTTAACTTTAGGAAACTTTTAAATTTGTTGTAACTTGTAGTAGAGGTATCTATTTTATTTGTTGCCTATAGTATTTTATTTGTGTTTTTATTTGCTTTATGCTTATAAGTTTTAGGACTTTTCTATTTTTGACAGTTTTAAATTCTATTTTTTGTAACTTTTAAGCTTGCATATAAATGTATGCCCTAAAACAAAGAATAAGATAGTTGACAAATATTATTATTTCTAAGTGTTGTTTTGCTCTATTTTTTCTAAAAATTCGAATTACTCTTTTTTTTTTTAATTTTTGATGTCTGTTGTCTAGATCTTTACATAATCAACAGATAATTAGAAAATCACATTATGATACTTAAGTGCAAATCAATGGAACATGGTATTTTTCTCTTTTTTCCATTATGTCAATAGCTCTCCTTTGCATATAGTTATAGCACGTCTTGAACTTCTTTAACATAATCCTACAAAGTAAATATGTTGTGGGAGTGAGCATTCCCTAGTTAGTAAAGGCGAAAGCACATGCAATAAGCATAGAATGTAACACTCCAAAACTATGCTTAACATTGTTTATGAAATAGCCATGAATTCCTTAAATTGCATGCTAATATGTTATTGGAATGAAATATATATATATATGTGTGTGTGTGTGTGTGTGTGTGCTTAGCTAATGTAATTAGTGAATGTGTTAATTTATATGTGTATAGTCTTATAAAGTTTATATTATTGTTTGATATCTATAAATGGGTGTATAGTATAATGATTGTCTGCCCTGGCATCACATCGCCGTCGCCTGCGGGGGCAGGGTGTGACGTAAAAAAGTAAAGACCCGTTCTCTAAATCCCTAGACTTAGAGTACCGAGTCCCCAACCACATATAACGTTTTCACATTATATGTAAGGTTGTCCTAAAACTAACAGTTTATGAAAATTGTTTGATCAAAACCACTATAACTTTATAAAGAACTTTTAAACAAAACAAATTGCTAACAAAAGCAATCTATACATATTACATCATATAATCACTGTTTAGTGTCAATACAAGACACTAAAAAAATTACATTTGCTTAAACAAAAGGACCCTAGAGGATCTTAAGGTCTTTACAACAAATAGGCTTAACTAACAAGCCTTCTATACATAACTTTTCCTTAGCAAAAATTCTTCCAAAAGTCCAGGGTGATCGGATCCTATTCGTCCCACTCATCCAGAAATCTCTCGAAATCGGACCCATAGCCCAAATCATCATAAAACTCGTCTCCAATACCTGCAAAGCAGCAAAAGTGAGCCAGAGGCCCAGTACACAATAACCAATGCAAAAACAATTCATCAATTGATGTAATGCAACATTAGACAGGTGATTATCTTTATTACGTTTTCTTGCACAAATCAACAGGAGGGTATTCAAACCCCGGTCACACTTCGGGAATTCAGGGATCCTGAGTAACAGCAGCTGCTCAGGGGGTTGATATAAGCAGTCCGAATACTTATATCTCCTATATCTATTTCATGAAGATAATAGCTTCATTTAGGGTTTAAAAGCCGTTGCCCGACTCTACTTAAACTCAGTCCATAACATGAACCTAGTTCACAAGTTCCATAAACTTTGAACTAAATCATGGTATTTCCCCCTAAGTTTAAGCAAACGTTACTCAGATACTATTCCCCTATCGGCTACCCACTTAACCAAAAGAATCGCTATTGCATCATAGCGTACCATTGCATCATGGTAAAGTCATTGCATCATGACTTGGTTAAGCGCCTAACTAACATGTCATTGCATCATGACAGGTTTGCTGCTCCTCGGACCAGATTAAACAGCGTAATAGACATCCAATTCATTCAAATATTAAGTCAAATCAATTTAAATCAGATTAGGAATGCCTATTCCTAGCAATCATCAGACAAGTTATTGCGTACCTGAACCCGTTAGTATATAACTAGGATCTCTCGGTGAAGAACTAACCGAAGAATCCTTAACTGAAATAGGAATATCACAATAATCAATAAATCAATAAATATATATTTCACTCTCACAATTATACACATATTATATATATATCACAATTAATCAAAGAAATTCGAAATAATTTAATACAAAGTCATAATAAAGCATTTAAAGGTCCTATTATATCCTAATCGCTTAATAAATACTTATTTGATCAAATAACAAACTTCGAAAATTTAGAAAAAGTTTTTAAAATTCAAAAGCGCAGGGGATACGCCGGTACTCAACGCCGGCGGCTTTGAGCCGGTGTTCAATACTATGAAAAACAACACTGCCAACGCTGGCAGCGCTCAAGGGTACGCCGGCTGCCTTTCATCCTATGCCGGCGGCTTTGAGCCGGTGTAGAATGCAAAACCCAAAATTTTTCAAAACGTCCAGAGAGGTGCAAGCCGTCCGCTTACCCAGATACCGGGCAGCTTTAACACATACGCCGGCGGCTTTGATTCCCAGTGGCCAGCGTACAATATGAAAATGAACCGGCTGACTTTTCTAGCGAAAGCCGGCGGCGTTCGGTCGGCCTTAAGAAATTGATTCTTGGGCTTCCAACACCGCTGTAGCGGCGGCGTAGGATCCCCAGATGCCGGCGTACGTTTAAAAACAGGCCTATACAACAGAACACAAATCCCCTGTTTTTCCATTTCGAAAATTCTATCCTATTACACTTTAAACCTTCCTCAACTACATTTTCAACTTCATATACTACCCCTATCTACACTACTCAATCTTAGCAACTCAAAACAATGAAATCAACACATTTAAACACTTCCAATTCCTACTTCCACCATCTCCACTTTAACTACCCAAACTATCTTTGTTTCTTTCAACATTCATATCACTAACAATGCATAAACAAACTCACACACTAATAAAACACATTCCTAGCTCATCTCAATGCATGAACAAACATTTAATAACACTAAACTCATTTCATTCAAGAACTCATACAACCACCACAAGAAAGGAAAACAAAACAACAATCATAATTGAATCAACTCACATGTAATGCCTTGCCTTGGAAAGAACTTTGATTTTCAAAGCTTGCTATGCTCTTAGTTGGACTTGGAAATGGAATTGAAGAGGAAGAGAAAAGAAGAAAGAAAAAGAAAATTCGGATAAAAAAAGCTGCCCAAAAAGTAGTTCAATTAAGCATAATTATGCTTAAACATATTCCAAATTTACCCTCTAAGGCATATGCAACTTTAATTTGCATTTGGGTGAATTTGAGTCTCATTTGGGCTTATTTGGGCATAAATGCTAACTTAACTAAGGAAATAAAATTCTATCACTAATCTTGTGAAAACCAAGTTGATTTTATAAATCTAACTTAACTAACACCTTAATGTATAAAAGACATAATTAATAATTTTACTACACACACACATTAATACATATAAAACAAAGTATTAATTTCAATATATATACAAAATAATACATTTTAGCTACTAGCAACACAACCATAATCATCATTCATTCAATTCAATACTTAAGATAATAAATAAACACATGGAATTTAAATAGTTTGAACCTATCATTTCATTCTTCCCTTCTTCAAGAAGTTTCGTCCCCGAAACTTAACTCACCTTCTTACTCAAAAAGTTCGGATATTTCTGTCTCATTGCTCTCCACTTCCCAAACCGCTTCTCTTTCAGATTGGTTACTCCATTGGACTTTACCATCGGTATGACTTTATTCCTCAATTCTTTGTCCATTTTTCCCAAAATTCTAATTGGCTTTTCCTCAGTAGTCAAATCTGGTAGTATCTCTGGTTGATTTGTGTCCAATATTGCGTCGGAATCAGATATGCATTTTCTAAGCTGAGACACATGAAAAACGTTATGAACACCTGACAAACTTGGTGGTAGCGCCAATCTATAAGCTAATGGCCCGATTCGTTCCAATATTTCATATGGCCCAATGTATCTTGGATTCAATTTGCTCCTCACACCAAATCTAAAAACTCCTTTCGTCGGGGATATCTTGAGAACACATGATCTCCAAGTTCAAACTCCAAAGGTCTTCTTCTCAAATCGGCATAACTTTTATATCGGTCTTGAGCAGCTTTCAATCTCTGTTTGATCATTTGAATCTTATCAACTGCTTGTTGTACCAAATCAGGTCCAATCAACACTCTCTCGCCCACTTCATCCCAATGTAAAGGAGATCTACATTTTCTCCATATAACGCTTCATACGGAGCCATCTGAATCGATGCCTGATAACTATTATTGTAAGCAAATTCAACCAGGTAAGTGTTCATCCCAATTCCTTCCAAAATCTAATGCACAAGCTCTAAGCATATCTTCAAGAATTTGAATCGTCCTTTCTGATTGCCCGTCAGTTTGTGGATGAAAAGCTGTACTAAATTGTAACTTTGTCCAAGAGCTTCATGAAGACTTTTCCAGAATCGACTGACAAATCTAGTATCTCTATCTGAAGTGATGGTCATTGGTATACCATGTAATCTCACTATCTCTCGAATGTAAATCTGAGCCAATCTTTCAAGTGAATACCCGACTCTCAGTGGAATGAAATGTGATGATTTCGTGAGTCGATCCACGATGATCCAAATCATTTCATTCTTGGCTACTGTCTTTGGTAAAGCCGTCACAAAATCCATAGTTATCTCATCCCATTTCCATTCCGGAATTCTCAATGGTTGCAATTCTCCTCCAGGTCGTTGATGCTCGATCTTCACTTGTTGACATACCAAACACTTAGAACAAATCTTGCAATGTCCTTCTTCATTCCTTCCCACCAAAAATGTCGCTTCAAGTCTCGATACATCTTGTGTTTCCGGATGATTGAATATGAGGAGGAATGCGCTTCCTTCATAATTTGGTGTCTCAAGTCATAGATCTCGGGTACATAAATTCTATCCTTGAACCTGATAATACCTTATCATCAATCCTCATCTCTTTTCTCCTCTTTTTACCTATCTACTTTTCAATTTCTGGCTTCCAGGTTCTTCAAGTTGTCCTTGCTTGATTTGATCCAGAATCGTCGGTTGCAATGATAAACTCGCTAGCATAATGTCAACATTTTCCATAGCTATCTCAATATTCATCCTTTGAAGATCTTCTTGTAATTCCCGTTGAGTAGTAACCAGAGATTCCACATTCTTGGTTTCTTTCTACTGAGCGCATCTGCTACCACATTGGCTTTTCCCGGGTGATACAAAATTTCAACATTGTAATCTTTGATTAACTCCAACCACCTTCGTTGTCGCATGTTCAATTCCTTTTGAGTGAAAATGTATTTCAAACTCTTGTGATCCGTGAATATCTTACACTTTTCACCAAATAAATAATGTCTCCAAAGCTTCAATGCTAATACCACCGCGGCTAGCTCGAGATCATGAATTGGGTAATTCCTCTCATGGGGCTTCAATTGTCTTGAGGCATAAGCTATGACTCGATTATCTTGCATCAAAACACATCCGAGTCCTTGAAGTGAAGCATCACTATAAATCACGAACTCTTCTCCGCTAACTGGTAATGCCAAAATCGGTGCAGAAACCAATCGTTCTTTCAGCTCAAGAAAACTCGATTACAATCTTCATCCCAATCAAACTTCACATATTTTCTCGTCAACTTAGTTAATGGTGAAGCGATTTTGGAAAAACCTTGTACAAATCTTCTATAATAGCTTGCCAAACCCAGAAAACTTCGTACTTCGTGACACTTGTCGGTGGTGGCCAGTCCAATACCGCTCTAATCTTTTCCGGATCAACAGATATTCCTTCTTTGTAATGATATGTCCCAAGAATGCAACTTCTCTCAACCAAAACTTGCACTTGCTAAATTTAGCATAAAGCTTCCTCTCTCTCAATCTTTGCAAAACAAGTCTCAAATGTTTCTCATGTTCTTCCACATTCTTTGAATACACCAATATATCATCAATGAAGACTATTACAAATTGATCCAGATAATCCTTAAATACCCTATTCATCAAATCCATAAAAGCAGCAGGGGCATTTGTTAAACCGAAAGGCATAACCATAAACTCAAAATGTCCATATCTTGTTCTGAAAGCAGTCTTGGATATATCTTGTTGCTTAATCTTGAGTTGATGGTATCCGGATCTCAAATCTATCTTGGAAAATAATGCAGCATCTCTCAGTTGATCAAATAAATCATCAATTCGAGGAAGTGGATACTTGTTCTTGATTGTCACTTGATTTAATTCTCTATAGTCTATACACATTCTTAGACTTCCATCTTTCTTCTTAACAAATAATACCGGAGCACCCCAAGGAGAAATACTTGGACGAATAAACCCTAGGTGTTGTAATTCCTCCAACTGACTTTTCAATTCTTTCAACTCGGCCGGAGCCATACGGTATGGAGCTTTAGAAATAGGTGTAGTCCCTGGTATCAAATCAATCCCAAAATCAATCTCCCTATCCGGTGGCAAACCGGGTAATTCATCAGGAAAAACATCAATAAATTCCCTTACTACTGGCACCATATCAACTCGGAGTTCTTCACTACCCATTGTAGTTCTCATATCCTTCTCCCACAATTCCATAGAATACATACTCCTCGGTCTCCTTCTTTCCAACACATGAAGTAGTCTTCGGCCTTTCAACTCAAAACTTACTTCCGCTTTATTACAATCTATCATAGCTTTGTAAAGATTTAACCAATTCATTCCAAGAATAACATCAAAATCAATTAGAGGCAGAACTAACATATCTATTGGCATGCTTTCATCAGAAATCACAACATCAACATTCCTACATACACATGGCTCTTTGGATTGCACACCAAAAGGAGTATTTACACTCATCACTCTATCATACAACACTTCAGAAGACAAACCACACTCATTCACAAAGCTTTCAGCAATACATGCATGAGTAGCACCAGTGTCAATTAAAGTATATGCAGGATGATTTGCAATCTGTATTATACCTGCCAGTGTATCAACCGAAGGAGCTTTCTCACATTGTTGTAAAGCAAATACTCTAGCAGCTGTCATTCCCTTTCCAAAGTTCGGTCCTTCATTCCTAGGCTTTTCTTTACAATTTGCCACATGATGACCTCTTTGTTGACAATGAGCACAAAAGATGGGCTTCAATTTAGGTTCAGGACAGTCAGAAGCTTTATGACCTACTTTCCCACATGCAAAGCAAGCTCCAGGAGTCCATTTACATTGAAATGATTCATGAGGCCCAAAACATATAGGGCATCGCCTATCAAATGGAATGGATGGCATAGAAGTCTTCACCACTTGTCCCGAGCTTGGTTTCTTACCCAAATATGGTCGCTTGCCTTTGTTAACATTACCAAACCTTGAATAAGGAGTGTATGATGTCACCGATCTCTTGCCCATAAATGTAGCACGTCTATCCCTCTGAGCTTTATTTTCATTATTAATTTGTTCCACTAACTTTGCCTTGATTACTGTTTCAGACAGTGTTGACAATTGAAACTTCTTAACCTCACTCTTAATCTCCATGTTCAAGCCATCTTGAAACTTTTGAACCTTCATGCTCTCATCATTGTAACTTGTACCGCAAATCTAAGCAATCTGCAATATTCTGCATGATATTCTTCAACAGTTTTATTTCCTTGCCTTAGACTTAACCAACTCGATATCATTTGTTCCCGCACTGTGGATGGAATGTATTGCAAGAAAAAGGCTTCCTTAAATCTGTTCCATGGTATCGGTCTTACATATCCTTCACTATTCAATCTCCACCAATTATATGCATCTCCCTTCAACATATATATAGCCAAATCAACTTTCCTATGCTCAGGTACTTCACAAGCTGCAAATGCTTTCTCAGCTCCACTATCCAACCTTCCGTTCGAGTCGGATCCAAACAGTTCCATCAAAATCAGGTACCAGTCTGACAAAATCATGCAACTTGACTTGTTCATTCCGGTCTCCCATTGGTGCTTGTGGTTCTTCTCTCACAGTTGGTGGATGATATTGCTGCATAAATGTTGTTGTTGTTGATACATCATTTGTTGGTACTGTTGAACTATTGCAAACATATCTCGAAACATAGTGAACACATTATTCGGATCTCCAGTAGGCATCTGAGGCATAGCTGGATATGCTGGCATTTGAGGAGGTTGTGGATTTGGTGCAGTAGAAGCCGAAGCCGGTGATGGAGTCGAAGTAGAAGCTGGAATACTAGCTGATGCAGAAGCTGAAATAGTAGACTGAGAAGGAGGTGGCATACTTTCTCTTTCCGAAGATTGTCGGGTTACTCTTCGTGACCTATCCATCTTTTAAACAAACATGCAACATATGTATGACATATAATAATTTTACAATGTCAAATCAATATCAAAACAATTAAAACCAATTAGACATTCAAACAAAAACTTAATACAAGTCCTATATATGTCTAACTAAACTCACCGCATCTAAGGTCAAGTCACCACTATTTAATCAAACAATTTCATAAACATAGCTCTGATACCATCTGTAAAGACCCGTCCTCTAAATCCCGAGACTTAGAGTACCGAGTCCCCAACCACATATAACGTTTTCACATTATATGTAAGGTTGTCCTAAAACTAACAGTTTATGAAAATTGTTTGATCAAAACACTATAACTTTATAAAGAACTTTTAACAAAACAAGATTGCTAACAAAAGCAATCTATACATACATTTACATCATATAACATGTTTAGTGTCAATACAAGACACTAAAAATTACATGTTTTCTTAAACAAAAGAATCCTAAGGATCTTAAGGTCTTTACAAAAATAGGCTTAACTAACAAGCCTTCTATACATAACTTTTCCTTAGCAAAAATTCTTCCAAAAGTCCAGGGTGATCGGATCCTATTCGTCCCACTCATCCAGAAATCTCTCGAAATCGGACCCATAGCCCAAATCATCATAAAACTCGTCTCCAATACCTGCAAAGCAGCAAAAGTGAGCCAGAGGCCCAGTACACAATAACCAATGCAAAAACAATTCATCAATTGATGTAATGCATTAGACAGTGATTATCTTTATTATTTTCTTCACAAATCAAAAGAGGGTATTCAAACCCCGGTCACACTTCGGGAATTCAGGGATCCTGAGTAACAGCAGCTGCTCAGGGGGTTGATATAAGCAGTCCGAATACTTATATCTCCTATATCTATTTCATGAAGATAATAGCTTCATTTAGGGTTTAAAAGCCGTTGCCCGACTCTACTTAAACTCAGTCCATAACATGAGCCTAGTTCACAAGTTCCCATAAACTTTGAACTAAATCATGGTATTTCCCCCTAAGTTTAAGCAAACGTTACTCAGATACTATTCCCCCTATCGGCTACCCACTTAACCAAAAGAATCGCTATTGCATCATAGCGTACCATTGCATCATGGTAAAGTCATTGCATCATGACTTGGTTAAGCGCCTAACTAACATGTCATTGCATCATGACAGGTTTGCTGCTCCTCGGACCAGATTAAACAGCGTAATAGACATCCAATTCATTCAAATATTAAGTCAAATCAATTTAAATCAATTAGGAATGCCTATTCCTAGCAATCATCAACAAGTTATTGCGTACCTGAACCCGTTAGTATATAACTAGGATCTCTCGGTGAAGAACTAACCGAAGAATCCTTAACTGAAATAGGAATATCACAATAATCAATAATAATCAATAAATATAGATTTCACTCTCACAATTATACACATATTATATCTATATATCACAATTAATCAAAGAAATTCAAATAATTAATACAAAGTCATAATAAGCATTTAAATCCTATTATATCCTAAATCGCTTAATAAATACTTATTGATCAAATAACAAACTTGGAAAATTTTAGAAAAAGTTTTTAAAATTCAAAAGCGCAGGGGATACGCCGGTACTCAACGCGGCGGCTTTGAGCCGGTGTTCAATACTATGAAAAACAACACTGCCAACGCTGGCAGCGCTCAAGGGTACGCGGCTGCCTTTCATCCTACGCCGGCGGCTTGAGCCGGTGTAGAATGCAAAACCCAAAATTTTTCAAAACGTCCAGAGAGGTGCAAGCCGTCCGCTTACCCAGATACGCGGCAGCTTTAACACATACGCCGGCGGCTTTGATTCCAGTGGCCAGCGTACAATATGAATGAATGAACGCCGGCTGACTTTTCTAGCAAAGCCGGCGGCGTTCGGTCGGCCTTAAGAAATTGATTCTGTGGGCTTCCAACACCGCCTGTAAGCCGGCGGCGTAGATCCCAGATGCCGGCGTACGTTTAAAAACAGGCCTAACAACAGAACACAAATCCCCTGTTTTTCCATTTCGAAAATTCTATCCTATTACACTTTAAAACCTTCCTCAACTACATTTTCAACTTCATATACTAACCCCTATCTACACTACTCAATCTTAGCAACTCAAAACAGAAATCAACACATTTAAACACTTCCAATTCCTACTTCACCATCCTCCACTTTAACTACCCAAACTATCTTTGTTTCTTTCAAGCACTTCATATCACTACAACAATGCATAAACAAACTCACACACTAATAAACACATTCCTAGCTCATCTCAATGCATGAACAAACCATTTAAATAACACTAAACTCATTTCATTCAAGAACTCATAGAACCACCACAAGAAAGGAAAACAAAACAACAATCATAATTGAATCAACTCACATGTAATTGCCTTGCCTTGGAAAGAACTTTGATTTTCAAAGCTTGCTATAGCTCTTAGTTAGGACTTGGAAATGGCAATGGAAGAGGAAGAGAAAAGTAAGAAAGAAAAAGAAAATTCGGAATAAAAGAAAGCTACCCCAAAAAGTAGTTCAATTAAGCATAATAATGCATTAAACATATTCCAAATTTACCCTCTAAGGCATATGCAACTTTAATTTGCAATTTGGGTGAATTTGAGTCTCATTTGGGCTTCATTTGGGGCATAAATGCTAACTTAACTAAGGAAATAAAGTTCTATCACTAATCTTGTGAAAACCAAAGTTGATTTTATAAATCTAACTTAACTAACACCTTAATGTATAAAAGACATAATTAATAATTTTACTACACACACACATTAATACATATAAAACAAAGGTATTAATTTCAATATATATATACAAAATAATACATTTTAGACTACTAGCAATACAACCATCATAATCATCATGTTCATTCGATTCAATACTTAAGATGAATAAATAAACACATGGAATTTAAATAGACTTTGAACCTAGATCATTTCAGTTCGCTTTGGCCATACACAATACAGTTTAATCCTTTGGTGACAGCCTTTCCTCAAGAGGTCACCTATCTTAAGATTACTCTACTTAAAAACCACTTAGCTTTAGAGTTCCGACAAGCTCCAAGCCACTACACTAAAAGGCACTTCTTTGATTAGAGTTCCACCGTCTATATTTGAGGGGTATCATATAAACATTCACAAACAAATTTCACCGATATGTGATGCATGAACAAGCATATTCAATCTAATATCCTATATGATCTTCTAATAAATATCATAAGGTTTAAGGTACAATACCCCTTAAACTTGGGTTAGGAATAATAATTACCATCGGTATTATGGCTATCCAACAACCACTCAGAAACCCCACAATGTAACGTCCTTGACTCCTTAATTATTTAAATACACTCCATGTTCTAAATCCAATCATCTTAAATCTAGTTAAACTGTTCCTAACATCATTCTCTATGTTATTTATATCTTTTAGTCTACCACTAGAACTTGGCTATTCCTATGCAACCCTTTGTAGAAGAATCTTGATAGAATCATACAAAATCATACAAAACTAGTAAAACCATAAATGTGTAGAATGATACATTTAAATTCATAATTCTACCTAAAGTCTACACCTATAAAATTTTGCATATGTTTTAATTAAGAAAATAAAATCGTAAATTTGTAGAATTGTATATTTGACCAGCGATTTTGACAATTTCGAATGAATGATTTCAAATGAATCACTATGGTAACCTTTAGCTTTTAGTATAATCTAAAATAAAGAGAACAAGTATATGGGGAATAAAATGGTACGAGTTTCCTATAATTTTTTGTTGCTTTATATATAACATAAGATTATTATTGTTTTTAAAATTACTAAAATATTTGTCATCTAAGAATAACAGTTAATAGCAATGGTCATAATTTATTTAATGGTAGTATTGTGATGATAGTGGTGATAATATAGAGTTGTTTGGTGATGACGACATGGGTGATGGTCACAATGGTAAAGGGGATGATGGTAGCAATAGTAGTAGTAGTAGTGGTTGTGGTGTTGGTGATGATAATCGTAGTAGGAAGGTCAAAGTAGGAAAAAAAAAGGTAATAATAATCATGTTGGTATGATGACTTAATTATTGTCTTATTGTAATATTTTTGTACCATTAAATATAAGGTACAAAAATTTGGGATTTCAATTGTCTCAAATGTACTTGTAACAAGTGAAAGAGCTATCAAACATCAAATCCCACTAATAGTGATAACAAGTGCTTGATCTCTTGAGAGAGAGATTCAGTAGCACCTTAGTATATCTATCCAATCTCTTCTTTTTCTTCAAATAAGGAACGACTTAAGGTATTTATATAGCTTAGCCATCAATATCTTCCATTGGATCATGTTAGTAGTCAACGATCAAGATGAGTCCCTTTTAGTACATAAGTCATAATGAGGAAGATTAATGATAGGCCACCGCCATAGCCCATATTTGTGATGCACACACCTACCTAACCCCCCACCCACACAAAAAAAAAATAAAAAAATAAAAAAACCAAAACAAAAAACAAAAAAATGATATATAGGTTTAGATATAAATTGTAAAATTTTAAAATAAAAAAGATAAAAATTAAGAAGAGTAAAAAATATAAAAATCAATTGTGTAATAATATGTATTTATGTAACATAATATATGTACATGTATGTTGGTATAATGTGTAAATTAATTTCTTTAAAGGTCTATTTTCATTTTCTAGTGGGTTTATAAGTTAATTTGGACTTTAAGCCCGTTTCCAATTCAACCTATTCCATATAAAGGTATATTGGACCTAGTTAATTTAGTTTATATATATAATATTGGGTTTGATATCAAAATTGAAAAATAAGCTAGCTCAGTTGGCCAGAAGAACAAGGTTGTACAGGAGATCACGCGCCAGGCAAAACAAACGTGCGTGGGACCCACGTCCTCATCTTCTTGTACCATCCATTCCACCACGAATGTCCATTTGAAGCTCGAACAAGCTCCATTTCATCTCGTTTCAAGCTCATTTTTGTCTATAACCTCATAAAGTTAGATTCCAGAACCTCATTGTCTTCTTGATTTGTCTTTTCACTTACCTATATGAATATCAAAAGATAAAACAAAATTAAAGCTTCTTGTAACTTCAATGACCTTTGTGTTACTTGTAAAGGTCATTAATGGCCAAGTTACTTCCCTATATGATCAACCTTGTCTCCCTCTCTCTTCTAGTTCTACTACCTCCCTAGCTCACAAACTCTCTCTCTCCTACCTTCTCTCCTCCTCCTAGACCAACTTTCTTTCTCCCAGCACAACCATTCTCTTCCACTACCTCTCTCTTACTTTCTCTCACTACAAAACTAACCATTAACACCATTGCTCCACCTCCTGTTCACCATTCAAAGCCCTTCACCACTTCTAACCCACACACCATTCCAAAACCATAACTCAAACACAAACAAACATTGATCACCCTAAAACTCCAAAACCATTACCCATAGATGAAAAAAATAAAAATAAAAACCCCATTGCCGAACATACAAGCTATAGCCATCACCCCGTTGTTGTACTATGACCTAAACAAACACGACACAAACTCAAAACCAAATTGATACACCACCTTTGATGCAAAACAAAAAGCGAACTCAATATCAACCACCACTCACGAACCATCACCCGAACAAACATAAAACAACCATAACATGAATGCAAAGTGAACACCTCCTAAAATCTACCGCTCTCACATACGTAAAACCCAAAACCAAAACCTTCATACTCGCTCAAATTAACAACCATAAATTCAAAACCCATAAATCAAATCGACGACCATGACCAACATAAAAAAAATAACAATAGAAACACCACAAACATAACCTATGAAAAATAGCCATCAAACCCCACGACAACAGAAACATAAATCCTTTTCGCCAACTAAACCAAAAAAGAATCAACAACTTCAACATCACCATCGATATCATCACTAAACCCCATAAATCAATCGCTTCAAACTACTACTTCAAACAAAGCCATCCACCAAAACCTACATCTTCACCACCATTTGTGCCAATTGAGAAAGAAGGAAAGAGAGAGATGTAGTACCCCGCCTCCTAAGGCTTTTATGCCAAGTACCTGAAGCCCAAGAGATGGGTTGCTATGCTATCCCCGAGTTAGAAATAAGGCTAATTAGAATCATACATTTTAATGAAAGCACAGCTTTTTAATATCATCACAAAAACATTCTTATAAATTATAAATATTAAGGCAGTGTAGGCATAAATTTATAATTTATTGTAGCTACAAGAGATGATTTAATCAGTTTTTGTTCGTTTATGGTACTGATTTTGAAAAAAAAATCAAAAATAGGATTGTCACTGAAAAAAATATGCATCTGGGTTGATGAAGGCGCTGTCGACGACAGAGCCCTCAAATTTGGAAGGCCATCATCATCGGCGCCTTTGGGATTCCCATTGAGGGCGTTGTTCCTAACAGCACCTTTACGTTGAACACAGAAGCCATTGTTAAAAGCGCCTTCACTACAGTAAACTAGACTAAAAAATCCAAACATACCCATTCCTATTTCCCTTTGCCTTCCACTCAACCAAAACCTCTCTTCCTCCACTAAAAAACCCCCAACAGCCTCCCCTTCAAACACTACTCTATAGCACCAGATCGAGCTTTTGGACCCAAATCTGACTTTTTGACATCAATAATATATGATTCCATAGTTTTTTTTTTTTTTTTCAAGAAGTGTTCAATATTTGAAAACTTTTCCCGTTTGAAGTGTTGAATGTGAAGTTGATTTCATGCTTGTTTAGCATATTTACTAAATGTTGTGAAGACTTCAGACACTATAGGAGTTGTTTGTAGAATGTTGGTGATGTTTGTATAGTTGCATTGTTAGATCTATTTCGTTTCATTGAAAAAATGTAGACGTGATTAAGGTGCTTGGTGAAATGCCCTAATCAATTAATCTTTGTCCATTAGACAAAATTATACATGTGTGTGTGCATTGTTAATGATGTTTGTGTAGTTGCATTGTTAGACCTGTTTCGTGTCATTGAAAAAAAGTAAACGTTGTGATGGTACTCGATGAAATACATTAATGAAGTAAGCTTAGTGGATCGGACAAAATTAGGAAATTTGGAGTGTGCATCGTTGATGAATAAGTTATCGAAGATGTTTTTAACAGTTTAAGTGATGACAAATATCATCTATCTTTGGTAGTCTATTGTCACTAGGTTTGAGATGGTCAACTTTATAAGATTCATCATCTATGCAATTTGGAATATTGTGGATGGGAGTCATGGACCACAATATGATAAGCCTCCAATTAGGAAGGTAAAGATTATAACTTATATGAATTTTGAGCAATTTAAGGAACTGATTTGTAAGAGGATTGGTGTTGACCGAAATAATTATGAAATTGAGATAATACACAAACATGGTCATTATATGAGTCATGGGGTAACATACATGGTAATACCAATTGTGGATGATGAGAGCCTCGAAGATCTAATTTCAATGGCTATTGAGTTGGGGGCTAGGTTAATACTAGAGATATTTGCGACAACATGTACCAGGCCAGGCCTTATTCAAAGGGTCAATGATGCTGTTAATTACCCCTCTAATATCAGTCATGGACAAGCGCATATGAACACTCTAAACCATTAGTGTTATGTTTTTTAACAGGAGACACAGATCTTAGCAAACCAAAATGTTTATCCTGGTACATCTACTATTGTACATTCACAAGACAAAGGGATGATCCTATTATCACCCATGCAGTATGAACAATATGATCCTATTCCAACAAATGAGTCATTGTCAGATTTTGAGAATAGAGTTGAGAAAGAAGTTGCACTAGTATTTAATCCTAAGGTGGAAAATGATGAGATAGATGATGATGGAGATTTCGTGGAAGATGATGAAGGTCATGAAGAGGACGATGCAATGACTGAAGGGTTTTAAAGGTGCAATGTAGACAAGGCAATCCCCCAGTGCACAGTGCCTAATGAAGCGATGTCTACATGGGGAGGGGTGAGGGATGCAATCTCTTATTTTAATGTGGGTGGTAGTAGGGATGGTTATGTGACCTTTGAAGATTATGTCAATGTGATGTGCAATAATCCTTGTGATGGGTAGGACCTAGCTAAGGGAATGATGGTTAATACAAAGGATGATTTAATACAAGCATTCAAGGCTTTCCATATAAGAAAACATTGCAATTTTCGTGTTGATGAATCTAAGAAAGGCTTGTGGATTGCCCATTGCACAAAAAGTAATCAGGGTTGTTCGTGGAGGATAAGAACTTACAAAAAAAATTAGAGGGTTGATGATCATGGAGTCCTCAATCATTTGTATCTAGAGTTTCGATATCAAGCACAAGAGGAAGGTGGAGTTAAGGACCATGACAGTGGTAGCCATACGCATGCCACCAGGGATGTGGAGGATGAGGATGATGATGCAAAGCAAGACTACCGTATTTCCCAACAAGCACCATCTACATCTCGTGGATGGCATAGCACTTCTTCGATTGCACATTTATTTAGGGTCGATCTCGAATTGTACTACACTTCACATAATGAGTGTAAGACATCTTTAGGTCCTACTCCACCCACACCATAAAAGAGGCATGTTGTTGATGATCATGTTATGGGCGAAGGATTGACGCGGGTCTCTCAGTTCAGGCACCCTCCTCTGTCAAGTGCTATTCAGCCACCAGACTTTAGCACACCAGTAGATTCGGATGAGGGCCATCAGCACCAGAAAGGGGTTGGATGATCCATTGTATCTAGGATAGCTCGAGGACTCTGGAGGGGTTCGAGGAGGCATAGATAGCTCATCACCATTTTCATTCTTGTTTTTAATTTATATTATCCGACAAACATGTACTCTTGTGTTATGCTTTACAATGGAATTTATTGTAGTTTATAGATGTATTATTATGCTTTGTTTTACCATTTTCTTTCTTTAATTATTTGGAGTTCTCTTTGAATGGGGACAATATGAGTAAAAATTGCTATTGTCATTGGTGTTGGGAATCATAAGGAGCTCGGGATTGATGTTTTGCAGGTTTCTGAATGGATAATTTGAGGCTACATGTAATGGAATGGTAGGGATTTATGTTTTCATGCTGTTTGCTAATTTTTTTCATTTATGTGCAAGTTTTGGCTTGAAGGTGTTATTGATAATTGTGACAATCTCTTGTATATTAGGAGTATATGGGGGGATTTTATTGATAATTGTGACAATCTCTTGTATATTAGGAGTATATGGGGGGATTATTGTAAATATTTTATTATTTATTTTATTTTTAGTGTTGCCTCCTCACCAAAAGTAATGTCTCCTCATACCAAAACCACAAAAGCTAATAAAACTCTTTGTAGAGGTGTGAGTACTCTTTTAGATAGAAGCTCTTACTCACCGGTTGACTGCTCACAGTCAATGATATCCCATTTTACATAAACTCCCACACATACTTTACGGTTGCATGTACATGAGATATTAATAAAGTGTGATACTTTTTAGATTGATTCTTGAACACGTCCCTTTTTACTTATTGTTGGTTATTTACTATTGCCTATGTGTGTTGCTTACAGATATTAAAGCCCGATCGTTAATCGAATAGTGCTGTGTTAAGCTTATTTACTACTACTAAAGTAAGACAGTAAGCGCCGCATGGTTCTATTCTGCTAGCAAAAAGCTTAGGACCGTGACAATAATGGCGCCCTCAATAGTTGCCTTAAAGGCACCGTTAGTAACGGCGCCCTCTACCCCAACCCCAAAGGCGCCGACAATGATGGCGCCTTCCTTGCAAATTCGAGGGCGTTGTCACAACCCATATGCATATGTTTTTCTACAACTATCCTATTTTAGATTTTTTTTTTTTTCAAAATCCATACCATAAACAAATAAAAACCTAACCTAATCAGCCATTCTTACCACACTAACAAAATCACACCATCACCTAAGTGTTCAAGAGAGAGCTCTACCGTTTTTTTTTTTTTTTTCCTTTCTTATCATTCAATTACAAATCAATTTAGACTTGTTCATATAATTTGATCCATGTTTATTTTTATTTTTGTGATACAGGTTCAATCTGCGTCTCCTCCCAAGTCCGACTTGAGAAGCATGCCAAACAAAAGCCCAATTCAATTACCTCCCTATTTGATCTAATGAGTTTTGGTGATTTATTGGTTTTTTATTTGTTTATTTATTTATTCGTAAAATTTTGCATAATTTTATCTTGTAAATGTACAAAAAGCAAATATAGTGAAAATATATATATTATGTTATACAATATTATATGGTACGTGACTTTATGTAAACCAATATATGTATCAATAATTATAATAATAAACATATATTATACATCGCATCTATACGTAGGTGTATTATGTGTTTACTATGACTGATATACTTTTATGTTGTAATTTCCTTTGTGCCATATTTGATATAATAAAAGAATAGTACATATGAGACCTTAGATGATTTCATTGGATTCATCAAATTCTTTAGAATATGTAAATAAATACTTTAAGCTATAAAATTGTAAATATTTAAGATATAGTTTGTATGTAAAAATTAAAATGCTTAGGTTTGAATTTTCATCTTTACAACATCATACTTAATATTAGTTGTCATACATTAAAAGTTTACTAAATTCTTTGTATTTGTAAATAAAGTTTGGGATCAAATTATGCATATAATATGTTATCAATATTGTCTCAAAGCTTATTATATGCATTTAATACGTATGTTATAGCAATATAAAATATTTATAAATGCTCTATATGTTATACAAAAATATAGTTTGTATATATATTTTATAAGTTATAATATATAAATTTTGTATATGTTCATGTACGTTACAAAAGATGTGTGTGTGTGTGTATATCATGCCGTATTAATATCTAAAATTCTTTTACATAAAGTTTGTATTGGATATATATTTTATATGTTGTAAAAGATGTAACTATATTTGTATGTTACATATTTCATTATTCAAGATACAAAAAACATATTATATATATATTTTATATGCTATAAGTTATATAAAATTTGTATGTGTTCTTATGTTATATACAATTATGTATTTTATATGTTATAATATTAAAATTTTATGCAAGAAATTTATATAGTATATGTATTTATATTAAGAGTTATATGTGATATATTTATTTATGTATATTGTATGTTTTTTTTCAAACATAAAATAACATATCATATATTTATATGTCTTATATTCTGTATATCTATATATTTTATATGTTATATGGGATATGTTTTTATATGTATATCATATATATTTCTTTATACAATTAAAAAACATCATATGTTATATATGTTATATGTTATATTGAATATAATTATTTTACATGTTATAGTAATATATTAAATTAGGATATATTATATGTTATAATAATATATTAAATTGGGATATATATTATATGTTATATTAATATAAAAACTTACATGTTCTTATATGTTCTTATATGTCATTTAGGATATATGTAATTTATATGTTATAATAATATGTAAAACATTTATACATGAAAGTTGTATAGTATGTGTATATATTATACGTAATTTGTAAAATGTTTATACATGAAAGTTGTACAGTGTGTATTTATATTATACGTTACATATGATATATTTGTTTATGTGTATTGTTTTTATTATTTTAAGACATATAAAACATAACATATGTTCATATGTTTTACATGTCGAATGTGATATATAATTTAGATGTTGTAGTGATATATGAAATATGTATATCATATATTTTAATATATAAGATAAATAAACACATCTTATATTATATCGAATATAAATATTGATAGTAATATATTAAGTTAAGGTATATAATTTATGCTATATTAATATAAAAAAACTTGTATATGATCTTATGTGTTATTTAGGATATATATAATTTATATGTTATAGTAATACGTAATATCTTTATATATGAAATTTGTAAAGTATATATATATATCTATATATACTTTACATGTTATATATAATGTATTTATTTATGTATATTGTATATGTTATTTTAAAATATGAAAAAGGATATCATCTATTTAAATATATCTTATATGCTTATATGATATACAATTCAGATGCTATAGTTATAACAACATATAAAATTTGTAAATGCTCTAATATGTATATATAAGTATATAGTATGTATATATGTTTTATAGGTTAGAGTATTATACAAATTTTGTATATGTTCCTACAGGTTATATAGAACGTATAGATATTATGTTATATTAATATAAAAAAAATTTATATATGAAATTTGTATAGGATATAATTGCTTTTGTATATCATATATTCATCATATAAGATAAAAAAAAATGTCATATGTATATTTGTCTTATATGTTATATTAGATATATATATATATATTTCTAATGTTATAGGGATATATTAATTTTGTATATGTTTAAGTTGTAGTAATACATAAAATTATTATTTCACATATGTTACATAGGATATTATTATATGTTATTGTAATACATTAGATTTGTACGCGTTTTTAGATGATACAACAATATGCAAAGTTTCTAAATGTTCTTATAAGTTTATAAGGTATATATAATATGTATGTATGATATATTTTTATTTGTATATCATGTATCATATTTTATAATATAAAATATGCATATCATATGTGTGTGCATATATTATATCTTATCTAGTATACATATATTTATATCTATATTATTAAAACAAAACCACTCCTTTTGGTGTCTTTAGAGTAAATATTTTTAGTGTAACTGGTTTTAATATAATGTTTTTAACATATAGGCATAAAATATTTTTCGTATATCTAAAATCATGAAAATTAAATAGGGTTTGAATATAATTAAATTAGGGTTGAATAGATATAATTATTTCCTTTTTTGGTATATAGGCCTAAAATATTTTTGGTATCCTTAAAAATCATGAAATTAAACAAGGTTTAAATAAAATTAAATAGAGGTTGAATAGACATAGTCTTTTTCATGTAAAATATTTTTGGTATCCCTAAAATCATGAAATTAAATAAGGTTTAAATAGAATTAAACAGGGGTTGAATAGATATAGTCTTTTTCTTTTTTAGCATATGGGCATAAAATATTTTTGGTATCCCTAAAATCATGAAATTAAAAAGGTTTGAATAAAATTAAACGGGTTTGAATAAAATTAAACAGGGATTGAATAGCCATAATATTTTCCTTTTCTAGTCTAAGCATGTATCTTCATTAGGGATGCAATCGGGGCGGGTCATTACAAGGTATCCAACCCGCCCAAACAGTTTAAAATCCTATAGGGTCGCGGGATGGGTTTGGGAAATTACATGCCGATCCTATAGGGTTTAGGATCGAGTTCAGATCATTAAAAAAACCCAATAGGTAACCCGAACCCGTTATATTATAAACAATTTAAAAAATTGAGTTTGGAATTTTAAAAAACAAAACCCTACTAATTTTTATCTTTAACAATGGTTGTTAATAGTTTTAATTTTATTTTGTCTTTTTTTCCTAATTTTTAATTTTATCTCTTAAAAAGTTATTTTTATAATATTAATAATTTTTATTGTTTTAACAAATAAAATAGCTAGTTCTATGAGCCTGTGAATTGATGAGCGTGTTGTAAATAGCCTAGCTAGGTTTACACCATACTGAAGTTTAGTTGCCAGCCTACCACCCAATATTTTGTTAGAAGATACAATTGAATTTAACTAAGAGTTGAAAAGGGGAAAAAAAAAAGAAATGAAGTGAGTTGCGGGGCAGGTTTGGGTTAGGGGTGTTCATGGACCGGCTAACCGGTCCGTGGCCTTATTTTTTGAACCTAACCGTAATTATCGGTTTTTAAATATCCCGATCCTTAACCGGTCCATTATAAACGGTTAACCGCCTTAACGGTTAACCGTTTATTCGATTAATTTATTCGGTTTTCGGTTTTTAACCATTTAACGTAATGGTTTCAACAAATCAAATTGATAATTTCAAAAATCTTTTTTTAGCCTTTATCATAAAGTTTTTCTTTAAACTATTATATATATTACTAGAGCTAAAAAAAAGAAAATGAAATCAAGAAAAAGAGGAAAAATGAACCGTTGAATGTATCATTATCAATAAAATCAAACTAAATCAATTACCAAATTAACTCAATTAATCATAAGATAATAGTATTTTAATCGAAATTCAAGGAACATTAACATAGGTAAATTATATGTATATGAAAATCATATGTATATATATAATAATTATTTATATATGTAAATTATATATATAATATATTTATAAATACTGAAACGGTTAACCGTTAACTATTGGTTTTTTGTGGTTACAAACCGAAACCGAAACCGAAAACCGAAAAAAATAAAAACCGTAATCCTAAACCGAAACCAATGGACCGGTTAACCATATTTTTCGGATTGGTTTTACGGTTTCAGTTCGGTTTCTCGGTTTCATCGGTTTTTTTGTACACCCCTAGTTTGGGTACTGAATAAAAAACCCTATAGGGTCGCGGGTGAAATAACCATAAAATTTCCAACTTATATTTCATATGTGTGTTATTGAATTTATACATGCTTTTGATATATATTGAATGTGATTTGTGTTCATGATGCATTATGTGTTTTATTATTGTGTTAAATATTCAATACTCTAGAATTTATTAAATATTTAGTTCATAAAATTTAAATTGTATTAACATGTAAGAATTATATTTGGAATGCATTAAAATGAGTAAATAGATCCATGCATGTAAGCCTCATGGTAGCATAATTCTTATACCTTAAAGGAGCTAAAAACAAGGTTAATTAACTAAAGACAAACTTATTAATTAGCCTTTGATAAGTCATTAATTTCCCTTAATTCCCTATGCCTCAAAAGTCAAACCTTAAGATAATATCAACTTTATTATTGCAAAATTCGTGCACAAATTTCAGACCACCAAAACAAGTCTTCAAAAGTTTCAAAACCCCATCTTCTTCTTCTCCAAAGCTCCCTCATGGATCTATATAGAAAAGCCTCTCATTTTCTATATTTTCCACCATCAAAAGCTTGATCTAGAGTCATTAAACCAAGCCTTGAAGTTCTTGTGGTAAGTGTGTTCTTCAACTTTCTTTTCTATGCATGAATATGTAGTCTTGATGCCATATTTGTTTAAATTCATGCTCCATGATGTTTTGATGGTATATGATGTGTTATAGGACTAGAGTGGTTAGTTTTATGTGCTTAGGATGAGTTTTGAAGTGTTGGAAGTGTTGGTGAATGCATGTGGTTGGATGACCTAATATTGAAGAAAATGATGAATAGTGATTTGGAGTTGATGAAGTTTTGGAGATGTTTGGTGTTGTTTGAATGATGGGATGATCATATAACAAGTTTTGGAAACTTTAGAATGAGTTTAAAGAATTTTAAGAAGTGTAAAATGCACTTTGAAAACAGGGGATTTCGTCATTTTTTCGTTCCAGTGTACACAACCTGCTACACGGGTGTGTACATGGCCGTGTAGGCCTTGAAATTCTTAAAAGTTGCTCTCGGTCATTTTTTTTACCCAACACGGCCTCGGTACACGGCCGTGTACCCGGTCGTGCAGACTTCCCCTGTTTCGCAGCTCTTTGTATTTTAGCCGTAACTTTTTCATCCGATCTCCGATTGAGGTGATTCAAGTTGCGTTGGAAAGCTAAGGAAAAGATCTAAAACTTTCATGTTTTAAGATTTTCCAAATTCGAAAAGTATCAGTGCATAAATTTCAATTCTTTCCAGCTGATACACTTTCCAACAAAGTTTAAAACTTATTGTTGTTTGCTAAAAGTTGTTCAAAGCTTGATAAATGATCATTTAAGTATTTGTTGAGTATTGTATGATAATATATGATATCTAAATGCTATGTGATGATGTTATAATGATTTATTTGAATTTCTTTGGATGATTATACTAGAGCTTTGATGAACATATATACTTGAACTAAGTGTGAGTTTGCAATTATTTTTGTTACAGTGATTGATTCCCTTTCGGTTATTCCCATTGACTCTCAAGCTAGTACAGGTACGCAGTGACTTGCTTGTATGTTTGTTAGGGTAGACATACTTAAATTTGATATAAATTCTAAATGACTTAAATATTGCTTGAATTGCTTGTGTTTTTACGTTGAATCCGGTCCGAGGAGCGGTAACTTATCATGATGCAATGATATGTTAGTGTAGGCGCTTAGGCCAAAAGTCATGATGCAATGACTAGGCTCGGCGGATAATCGATAGGAAAATGTAGTAACTGAGCAACATTTACTTATTCTTGAAAAGAAATAGTATAACTTAATTCAATGTTTATGGGAGCATGTGAATTAAATTATATTATGGATTGAGTTAAGTGAAGTTGGGCAACGGCTATATAACCTATATGAAATTATTCTTTTCAGTGTAACGTTATCTAGGAGATATAGATATTCGGGCTATCTATATCAACCCCCTGAGCGTCGTGAGCGTTACTCAGGATCCCCAGAATCCCATGGCTTGTTCCGGAGTTTGAATACTCCAATGATGATTTGATCAATGATTTCTAATGAAAGATAAATAAAACATTAATGTTCCATTGCATTAGTCTAGGTATGATTGCCACTACGCTTTTGAGTGTTGTTGCTGTGTACTGGGCCTTTGGCTCACTGATGCTATATTTCAGGTGATGACGATTGTTATGATGATATGGGCTATGGGTCGGATTGGGAGAAGTTTATGGATGAGTGGGGCGAGTAGGAATCGAGTGCAAGATGGCAACGAAGGAAAATTTTTGAACAAGTTGTGGGTTCAATTTTGTATTTTGTATTTTGAATAGAGGCTTGTTAGTTAAGCCTTGTTTGTATATAAAGACTTAAAGTCTATTTTTCTTGTTTTGTAAAACTCATGTAATTTTTGTTGTGTCATGTGTTTGACACAAGATTGTAAATTATTTCTTTAAAAGTTCTATATGAATAGATTACTCAAGTGAGTAATCCATTTGTAAGAAGTCTTTATATCAAGTTATAGTAGGACTAAACAAACAATTCACATAAATTGTTAGATTTAGGACAACCTTACATATAATATGAAAATATTATATGTGGTTGGGGACTTGACTTGCTAAATCTTAAGGATTGGTGGGTCGGGTCTTTACAGCGGGGCAGGTTTGGGATATCCTATTAGGAGGCAGGTCGGGTTCGGGTCTAATGTGACCCGTCCCAAACCCGCCCCGGTTGCATCCCTAATCTTTATATATCAATCTAAAACTCTTATATCATATTTATGCATGGTAGTTACCTAACATGGAAAAGTTACCTGTGGAAAATATAATTGTAATTATGATTTGTAATTAACGTCATAATTTCTAGGACCACTTAAAGTTGTTCTCTTCCAACCTGTTAAAATAATATATCTATTTAATTTATATATGTTGGGTTGTTTTATATGTACATGCATCGCGGGTGCGTCGTCTACTTGTACATTTTAATGTTATAGTAATATATAAAATTTTTAAATGTTCTTATATGTTCTTGCATGTTACATAGAATTTATATATATAACATATGTTGTAGTAATATATAGAATTTTCTAAGTCAAATTTGTATAGGATAATTTCCACGGTCCATGGGTCTTTACTGTAATAGATTAGAAGTTCTCACTTCAAGGGAATTCATCACTTTGGGGATCATTTCACTATACTGGAGGGGAATTCCTCATTTTAACGACCTTTCATTAGATAGGGAAAAACTCCTTGTTTTCTTTTTTTTTTTTTCTTTTTTCATATGGAGAACTCCTTGTCGCAATTATTTTGGAGAATTCTTTGTACAATGGGTCATTTCACCATAGTAGGTGCTCAAACCAGAGGGCATTTAACCATGGTTATGGAGGGGAGTTCCTTGTTTTATGAGCTATTTGACTGCAATAGTAGAGAATGCATTTTGTGTCGAGGGCTTTTTCACCATAATAAGGGTTAATTCTTCATTCTAAGGGGCTTTTGACCACAATAAGGGGGAGGAATTCCTCATTCCAAGGGTCATTTCACCCGAATAGGAGAGTTATTTCACCACAGTAGGAGAGAATTCCTTATGCTATGAGTCATTTCACCTCAGTTAAGATGAATTCCTTGTTCCACGAATTATTTCATTGTAGTAGGGAAAAATTTCTCCTTGTAGGGATCATTTCACAACAAAGTTGTTTTCTTGTTACAAGAACCCTTTCTCTATAGTAGGGGGAATACCTTGTTTCAATGTTTATTTCACTAGAATTCCTCATCCGAGGGTCATTTTACCTCAATGGGGGTGTATTCCTCATACAGTAGGTCATTTCACCACAATAAGGGTAGATTTCTCGTTCTAAGGACTTTTTCAACATAGTAAGGGTGACCTCCTCATTCGATGAGTTTTTTCACCATACCAAGGAGGACTTGCTTATTTTAAGGAACCATTTCACCACAATAGGGGTAAATTCCTCGTTCCAAAGAGTATTTTACTACGGCAGATGTTAATTCCTTGTTGGAGGGGTATTTCACCATTTTAGGTGAGAGCTCCTCATTACAAAGGCCATTTCACCATAATAGTGTGGAAGTCCTCATTATAGGGGTCATTTCACTACATTACAGCTAGATTCCTCATTCCATGAGGCATTTTAACACATTGGGGCTAATTTCTCGTTCTATGGGTCATTACGCTACATTAAGGAAGAATTCATTGTTAGAGGGCTCATTTCACCATAATAAGGGGTAATTCCTTATTATGGGAGCTATTTCACCATATTAGGGGTGAATTCCTCATTTTATGTGTCATTTCACCACATTAGAGGTGAATTCCTCGTTCTAGGTAGTATTTTACCATAATAGGGATTAATTCCCCATTCTAAGGCCTTTCACCAAAAGTAAAGGGAATTCCTCATTCTAGAGGCCTCTGCACCATAGCAGAAGGGAATTCTTTGTTTTAAGGGCTTTCCTCTATTGTAAGGGGGGATTCCTTGTTGTATGGACCTTTTTACCAAGGTAGAAGAACATTCCTCGTTCATGGGGCCTTTTCACTATAGCCTGAGGGGAGGGGGTAAATTTCTCGTTGTCGGGGAATTTCACCACTATAATAGGGAATTCCTCATTGTAGAGGTCTTTTCACTACAATAGGGGAAATCCTTCATTATAAGGACCATTTCACCAAAACAAAGGAGAAAATTCCTCATTATTGGGGCAATTTTTTCTACAATTGAGGGAAATTCATCATTTTAGGAGTCATTTTACAATAATAGGAGAGAATTCTTCATTTCAGGGGTTATTTTACCATAATTGAAGGGAATTTCTTGTTCTATGATTCATTTTACCATAATAAGGGAAAATTTTTTGTTCTAGGATATGAGGAAATTCCTCGTTCCAATGGCCATTTTACCATAGTATGAGGCAGTTCTTCGTTTCAGGGCTTATTTTACCACAATAAGAGGGAATTTCTGATTCCAGGGCTTATTTTAATGTAATACATGACATAATTGTATTTGTATATCATATATTTCATTATATAAGATAAAAAAAATATCATATATGTTTTATTGTATATATATATATTGAAATGTTATAAAAATATATTAAATTTTTATATACTTATGTTATAGTGACATTTAAAATTTCTAAATTTTAACATATGTTATATAGGATATTTATCATATGTTATAGTAATATATTAAATTTGTATATGTTTTTATATGTTATAGCAATATATAAAATTTCTAGATGTTCTTCTGACCTATATAGGATATTTATAATAGGTTATGTAGGATATATTATTTGTATATCATGTATCATATTTTATAAGATAAAATACACATATCATTTGCTAATCACATTATAAAATATATATTTTATACGTTACTATAATATATTAAATATTAATATGAAAAACTTGTATATGTTATTTAGTGTATATATATCTTATATGTTATATAGGATAATATATATATATATATTTTATATGTTACAGTAATATATAAAATTTATAAATGTTCATATATGTTATATAAAATGTGTGTGTGTGTGTGTGTTGTATGGTGGGGTTGTTGTAGCAGCCAATCACGTACGATAAGCATGGTGTCAACTTGAGAGAAGTCCTGAACTGATAATACATGTACAAATGTCGCAAAAAGAGGCGTGGATTGAAGAATAGACAAACTCGGTTTCTTAAGTGTGTAAGTGTGGTAGAAGATCCAATCAAATAGATTCGATCGTTCTTGACTCGTTCTTCATGAAGTAGTTGTTTTGATTTTTTTTTTTTTTAGTTATTTTGGTACAATTTCCACATTGCTCTCGATCGTAGCAATATGTATAATGATCCTGAAAGAGAAGAGAAGCCACTTATTTATAAATAGTAGAGGTTAATGTTAGCCATTGGATAACACATGATTGGACGAACAAGATTAAGCGTGGCTGATCACCGTCAAATCATATCTAAATGATTTGATAGCTATTATTGAAGCCTTCGTTTCATTATAGGTGGGTTGGACTTTATAAATGAGTTAAAGGGCTTTATTTATATTATAAAGAGAAGCTCATTATTATTAAAATAGCCTTGTAAAATATAAAAGGGCTTAAGGGCTTAAGGTTTGTTTTAATCAATGTAAGCCCTATTTTAATCAAATAAAACCTAAATTAACCTAGAAGATATTTTGGAGTCTACTTTTGACACATGAGAAAACGAAACTAGGCTGAAAGCAAAATGAGCCGATCCAACAATTCATATCCTAAGCCTACTAAGACAAATCTCCTAACGATATTCATTATTAGACTTAGTCTTCTAAGCCATGCTACTAACCCAAAAGATCGGTTCAAGGCATTAAATTGGACTCCAAGCTCAATTATTGAAATGACCCTCTATATATATATATATATATTTTTTTTTTTTTTTTAGTAATAGTAATGTATAAATTTTGTACATGATCTTATATGTTATATAGAATATACACATAACATAAATGTTATTGTAATATTAGAATGCTCTATGTCAAATTTATATAGGATAATTACCACATTTCAAGAGTCATTTTTTCACACCCCTAAGGTACCCTAGTAGTAGCATGCATAATATGATGCTATCTAATGCCTAAATTTTGTATTTTTAAGGGATAAAGAGACATCATATAGGATCATGGATGTATGCTAGAACTAGATATACTTTAATTCATGACTCGATTCAATAAAATAAGACCTTTTTGGTTGCAATGATAAGAATGATGAACACATATAAGATACATCATCATAATTAGAACTTTCTAAATAACTGTCTAAATAATATGGTATTATAGACCATAACTAATATGTAAATTTCTCGAAACATGAAATGAAGTTCAAACATCATTTAATATATATCATTAGATAGTAATATCCCGTCTAACCCATAATTCTTTTAGCTTTAAAACCTTACCAGTGCTACGCTCCAAGAAGATACTAGCCATGGGTGAAGGATTAACCTGCTAGTCCTTTCATGTCCATACCATAGGCAGTGTCCTTCATTTGCCAGTAGTTCCTATGGAATCGAAGTAACAAAGGTAACCTTGTATTTATATGCCATTTATACACTAAGCATTACCAAAGAATCAAAATACTAACACACAGTAGGTCGTCACAATTTTTTACACAGCTTTATGTAAATTGTGCAATGCATGATTATTTCATTTATGATACTAATAGTTTTTAGTCAAGTTCAAGTTGATCACGCATAATACAGACATTCAACATGTCATATACATCCAAATCATCAGCAAGTCTAATGTCACTTTCATTAGAATAGTTTGGCAATACAACCACACATCACATAACATATAGTATTCAACATATATTCACAATCACTTTGCTATTATCATTTCATTATATATGCTACTAGACTACAAACACAAGCAATGTAATATGTCTGAGTTACTGACCGATTCATGATGACTAAAAGTAATAATCTTCAGACAATCCTCAATCACTTATTAGATGAATAGGAATATTCATCAATAAGACATATAATTAGATAATTGAACTCCTATGAGTGTCGAAATGTCCTATAATCAGTTTTATCCTTTCTGGGATTGTTTCCTCTTTTCTAATCCAAATTTAGCTTATAAATAGTCATTTTGAAGCTCGTACAACTTTATATTTCCTAATATAACTATAAAGTTTGGAAAAAGGGTATTTTTAGGTCTTTTAATAACTTTATTATTAAGCTTTATTTTTTATATGGGTCTTTTAGTATGTCAATTCTAGAATAGCTAATATTTTCTATTTATTATTTATTTTCATTTTGCTTCTCTTGGTTCTATTTTATGTTTATATTTGTATTTATAGTGATTACATTATCATAAACTCCAATCAACATAAGTTTATCTAGATTTTGAAGTCTTTAGTGCCTATGGTGATAGTAAATTTCAAATATTATTTACTTTCTTTGTCAACCTTATTTCCATTTATAAATTGAAATTCTTATATCTATAGAGTTACATTCTAGTTTTCAGTTCTTTAATTGCCTTTTTAACATATTTGTAGGTTCATGGAGTTAGATAGGTATTAAATGTATATTAAACTTAAATTTTCTTTTTATGTGGATGTAGAGCCGCGACATGTAGGATGTAGTCCTTAAGATTTGCTTTTATATTGGAAAGGAAGAGAAAATAGGGTTTAGGTTCTGCACTAAGGGCTACACAGGCGTGCTAAATGGAGGGGTGAATACTCTGTTTCATGTCCCGCTAGTCCACACGGCCTGTGCTGGAGGGAGGGATGAACAATTTATTCTCTACCCTGCCTATCTGCACGGCCTATGCTGGGGGGCGTGTAGAAGTGTATTGCAATTTTCCTTGGCTATATATTGTGATACATGTTATAGTCATAAGGTCGAGACTCCTATAGGTACTTTTAAGGCTTCTTTTTGTTATATTCCTCATCATAATTCATGTTGTAGGTATAATCTATCAAATATTAGGTTAGTCTTTTTATAGCATATGCATGGTAAGATCCATTTCCTACATTTACATGAAATTATAGGGTCTCTTATCTCTATTTCTATTTAGTTTCCTATGATATTCAACACTAATGTAATATATACCTAGCATAGAACATAGATGAGTCAAGTTTAACAAATCATCAAATGGCTATCTATACATAGATAGACTAACTAAATATATAGGATTCCTTGGCTATATTCATGCCTTGATCTTCCTAGTTTTCTACACATAAAGGGAATACAAGCTATAGGATATTATAGATATTACCTTATTTAGAATGGAAGCAAAGTAGGCAACTCTTCCCCATATGGGTGGCCAACTTAAGAATAAGAAGATGAGTTCTTTTAATTCTAGGAATATTTTCATTTGAATGAGACTTTACTTACCCCTTTTTGACTTGATTCTTGACTTGAATTTGTTTTTAGATTAATGAAATATTTTCCTTTGAAACTCACCATGGACAAAAGTAGTTTAGATATTGGTTTTTTGATGTGTTTGTTTTGTCTTGTGGAGTGGCTTTCAATTTTGACAAGGAGAAGAAAAAGCGATGGTATGTTTTATGTCAATTTGTTAATTCCTTTGTGTGGGCTCATAGTGGAAAAGAGAAGGAAAGTGATGTGAGTTATGTTTTGAATTTGACTTGCACATGTATGGAGAAAGATAAGTTATGGTTTGAAATTGGAAGAAATAAATTCCCTTGTTTGCATGTTCTTTATATAACTTAGTATATGAGTTGTACAAGAAAGCTCTACACGGCAAGAAACTAGCAAGTGGATTGAGTTTGTTGACTAGTCAATGTCCTGAATATTCTAAGAAACATTACAGTGAGTAAAAAAAAAAAAAAAAAGAAAGAACTTGTGATAGTTACTTAATTTGTGTCTATATTCATTTACCTGTTTTGCAATGGAAGAGAGGAGGTTTGAAGCCAGTTTTCACAAGTAAAAATGAGTCACCTATGTGTTCTTTAATGAGGAGCTAGATGGAAGCATGTGATTTACTAAGTGTCATTATTCCATTGGACTTTTGTTAAGAAATTTGTGCAATTTGCATATGCTAAAGCTAGTAAATTATCTAAGAAGCAATAGTTGGTTGTCAAGTTCAATTTTTCCATCATAGATTTCATATCTAAGTTAACAATATAATTATATAATGAAATATCTAAGCTTAATGTAGTTTATTAAGCCTTACGCATATGAATATATCAATTATGTCGGAGTTTTAGTTCTAAGAGTTCACTTAGAGCCTCTACAATATTCCTAGAATATCTTTGAGTTCAAATCTTGAGTTTAAAGTTTATGCGATTGAGTATTTTTAGAGTTTTACCTTACATAATTAGGATTTCTTACACCCAATAGGTCAAATTAGGGTTCTAGTCTCTATAGGCTCGAAATTCTCTAGCTAGAAAATGGTGCAATCCATATCTTTATTCGAAGTCCATATTATTAGTTATAAATCTATTTTTATTCTCATCGCGTTTTATAACCCCAATAGTTCATCTTTTAGTTATTGTTTTATAATCATTAGGTCTTGTAAAGAGATTATCTTTTATCCGGTTTGAAATTTAAAGTTGCTTTTAATTATATCTTAAGTTATTTGCTCAAGTTATGAAATCTTGTCTTTGATATCTATTAAGGGCTAGAAAATTTTTATCTGGTCTTAACCTATCAACAAGCTTATTACTACTTATAGATTCATTCTAGGATTTTTGTTGGTTCATTAGTTCACCATCTATTCACATTTGTCATCTTATTATTTTATACTAGCGTGAAAATTTTTTAGGATTACACGTTTCCACATAGTAGGGTAGAGTTCCTCTTTCTTGGGAGAAATCCTTATTCCAAGAATCATTTTACCGCAATTGCGGGAAGTTTCCTGTTTCAAGGGCCTTTTCACTATAGCAAGGAGGAATCCCTAATGTTAGGAGTCATTTTATCGTAGTAGGGGAGAATTCCTCATTTCAGGGATCATTTCACCATAGTATGGGGTAACTTCCTTGTTCCATGTGCCTTTTCACCACAGTAAGGGTTAACTTCCTTCATCCAAGGGGTTTTTAAGGAATTCCTTGTTCCAAAGGGCTTTGCACCATAATAAGAGGTAATTCCTCATTTCAAGAGGCATTTTACCACATTAAGTGGGGAATTCCTTGTTTCTAAAGCCATTGTACCATAATAGAGGGAATTCCTCATTTCAAGGGGTATTTCACTATGGTATGAAGGAATTTATCTGCCCCAGGGCCTTTTCACCGCAATAGAGGGGAATTCATTATTCATAGGGCCTTTTCTCCACATTAGGGGAAAATTCCTCGTTACATGGGGCTTTTTACCACAATAGGGGGGAATACCTCATTTTAGAGGGCATTTGACCATAGTAGGAGAGATTCCTCGTTCCTTGGGCTTTTTCATAATAGGAGGAGATTCTTTGTTTTAGGGGCCTTTTCACTACAGTAGGGGGAATTTCTTGTTCCATGAGCCTTTTCATCACGGTAGGAGGAATTCCTTATTACTATGACATTTTCATCATAGTAGGAGGAAATTCCTTTTTTAGAGAGTTATTTCACCACATTATGGGTCAATTACTCGTTTTGGCTATCATTTCACCAGATTAGGATGTCATTCCTCGTTCCATAAGCCATTCACCACACTAAGCCATTCTTGTTTTAAGGGTCACTTTAAGACACAATAACTCGATTCTTCGTTTTATGAGTTGTTTCACCACACAAAGGTTTAAATCCTCATTGTATGGCTATTTTAAGACATTAAGGTTGAATTCCTCTTTTTAGGGCCAATTTCACCATATGTACGCTCCATTTATCATTGTCGGGACTATTTCACCACAAGATAATTAATTTGTCATTCTATTGGCAATTTCAACAAATAAGGGTTGAATTTATCATCTTAAATCCCGTATAATTATAATACGATTCAATTCCTCATAGCATGGCTTACATCGCCAAACAAGCTATATTTCATCATTTTAGGATACATGCTTCATTGCAAGGCTCATTTCACATAACAAGCTTTATTTCATCATTGCAAGGGATATTTAACATAGAAACTCTATTTTCTTCACGTTAAGGACTCAATTTAACGCTGCCTAACATATTTGTCTATGCAAATTATATTCACCAAGATAATACTCACTTACTTATCATTACATATTTTTTATTATTATATGGTTTTAATTCTTTGCATAGAGCTTACTTCACCATATTAGTCTATTCTTACCCCAACGTACCTCAGTTCTATTTTATGATGCTCATTTCACCATGTACACCATTTCTACTATAATAAGGCTCATTTCCTCTACTTAATGTTGATTTCACAAACAACTCTTACAGCAATAGTGTGGAACTCCATATCATAATGATCATTTTCCCATAACATGGCTCGATTCCTCATACTAAGGCACGTATACTATATGACCTCTATTTTCACCTACCCAAGGCTCAATTTCTCATCATATGACTCCTTTCACCAATACAAGGCTCTATTTTTCTCACATCATTATCCATTTTCACATAATATGCTTGTATTCTTATTGTAATTCTCATTTCACTCGACATATATCATATTCACTCAGCATATCTCAATTACTCTTTGTAGAACTATTTTCATCACACGAGCACTGTTATCACCATAAATAGACTCAATTCTTTGTTGTAAGACATATTTCACCACAATATAGCTAAATTAATTGTTATAAGCTCCTCTCGCCACTTTAGTGCCATTATAACTTAGTGTATGACTTATCTCACAAATTAGGGCTATAGTCATCGCCAAAAAGCTCATTTTACAATAAGGCATAATTTTCACCAGAACCTAACTTAGTTGGTTGTTTGGATGCTCAAATACGGAATTCAATTGCTTAATTTTCAAATATACAAGCAAATAAAATATTTCTAAACATTTTACACGTCATGAAAAAAAATACACTTTAATGAGATGTGTTACTTAAGTAAAAATGCCTTATTTATATTTGTGTTATTTAAGTTTGATAATAACTATACACTTAAGTGGTTATGCTAATTAATTTATTTTTTATGAGTCTTAGTGTCTCAAAAAATAATTCAATTTAACTCAATGTAAATAAGTATATAGTTTAATTTTTTTTTTTGTAAACAATTAAATATCTAATTAAAATGTACGTTACAAAAATTATTCTTCAACATGGAACATTAAGGTGCGTTTTTTATCTTTATATTGTTAACATTTTATAGTAATACTATACTTGATTTGTTAAAAGAAAATTTCTAGAACGTTGAGTATTAAAGTGTTGCATTCGCCTTTGTTTTATTGATATGTGATGATAATAATATTGTTGAAAGACATATTTCAATTGATTTTTTTTTTACAAGTTTTAAAATATTATTTAATTAATTTAGAATCAAATATTTTCATTATAAATATTAATTTAATTTTTTCTAAAAGCCTTCAAAAACAAAATATATGATATTTTTTCTTCAAGTTTGTTATATATATATATATATATATATTGCCGATAAGTTTGTTATATTATTATATTTAATAATTTTCAACTTATCAGTTTAAATTCACGACACAAATTAAACCTTCATTAATTTATTAATTTTCCTATTTCCATTTTTTTCCACTGACGGAGCAGCCTTTTCACGTTTTCGACTTCCTAGATTAATTTTTTCAGATTTTCCTACGGTGCCCCATCATTTTCCTTTTCAAGTTTTCACTGACATAATTAACTTTATTAATTTACGACGCACAAGGTTTTTTCTCCCTCACTGCATCGTCTTATTGCTTCCAGCGAGACCATAAAATTTATTCGGTTAATTTTAGCATTTTGTAACATGTCGTTGTTTGATGGGACCGATACCATTAAAAATAGCAATTGGATCACATAATTTTTCATTGTTTATCTTGATAAAAAAAATTAAAAATGAGAAATATTACATAAATATAAATTTTTTTATTCTCTTTGTCTTTTTTCCCGTTTACAGGATATATTTATATATATATATGTGTGTGTGTGTGTATAATAATCTTTAGTCGGCTTATGGCTATAAATAATATCACATAATTACTCTCAGAATTACCAAAAGCAAATAAATTGGTGGTTTTTTTAAAAATTAGTTTCCTTTTTCAGGCATTTCCAAAATCATGAAATAAAAGTTAGACTCTTTTAGGATTATTCAGCAAATAAAACCTTGAATCGGATAGCCACTTAAACTAAGCGGTTTTTCTAGAAATTAGAAACAAAAAAAATAAAAAAACAATACACTAAACATTTTATCAAAACGAACTACAAAGACTTGATTCCAACTAATAGATATGTAGGCATTTAACGTGCAGTCACAAAAATAAAAAATATATATATTCTTTGGTTTTTTTAAATAAAGAATTTTTTTTAGATACTTTCTGCAAGACATAAAAAAAAATAAATAATAAAAAGCAAGCATTTATTTTGGCAAAAAAATTTAAAAATTGGAAAATTTATAAAAGCTAAAAAAAGTAAGTTCCTTTCTTATCAAATTTGGCCCATATGTTCAAGATTTCTAAAGCTTATAAAAAACCTAGATAACCATTTATGTTTTAAAATAACAGCCCCTAGACTCACAATTTATGGTTTTTTACACAAATCAATGATTGAACTAGAAATCAAATCATCTATTTGATTTCTAGTTCACCCTTTATTTTTCTAACTTCAGTTGGTGGAGACTTCAAATTAAACAGTTTTTTTACAAAACTAGGCTTTTACTAAAACACTTCCTTGTTGAGTGTTTCATAACAAATGGGCTAGGTTTGATACAATCCGGAACCTTTAAGAGGATATAAGCTAAATTTAAACTCAACACAGACAAGTTGGTCCAAGGGGCCTTACTTCAAGCCAACAATATCAAACCTCCTTTGGTCATCCCAATGATTAGACCGAACTCACCAGACCTTATCATCTAACCCACTAGTTAAGCTCAAATAAATGAATAAATTATAATATTTTTTCCATTTACAATCTTCAATAGCCATAAAAAAAAGCCCTAATATTTGTTCTAAGTTTACTTCAAAATTGAAAAGAAAAATAATCAAAGTAATGAATTACTTGAGTTTCTTTTTAGATGTTCCTTACTTGCATTTGAAATACCTAAAGGAAGATAAGGTAATCATGATAAAAATGAAGTGACCTTAGAGATCATTAAAGACCGAAATAGATATTACCTTCTTTTACCAAAAATGAATTTTCATAATAAGAGAAAAATTAATGGGATCATGAAGCCTGTTATATAATGAATTTAAGTTTAGTTTTTGCAACTTAGTGATTGATTTTGGTGAATGGTTTATATACACACACACATATATAATATTCTCTTTTAAGGTTGAATATTCTTAATAAAGAAGAAATAACGAGAACACAATCGCCTGTCTCTTCAATATGGTAGATTGAATTCAACAAAGCACCACATGGTCATTTGAAAGCACATATATGGTCATCAAATTTGCAATTTTCGGAGAAAGATGACCAAAACACTTCATTATTTTCCTTATTGCATTGTTTTCGTTTGAATATACTTTTCTCTATTTTCTAGTTTCTTTAAGATTTTACGTAATGCCCTAAACTTAAGGGCACCCACAACCTATCACACATCCTTATTTTATAAGGACACACAAAGGCTCAGAACTTACTAATACATCAATAAATACCATTAAATAATCTTCAATTACACACTAACAAGGGTGTCTTCAAATTAGCAAACACATATAAGTATTTCACATATATAAACACAAATGAAATCACTAACCTACATAACACTAACAAATGGCTTATGGAGTCCATCCATAATACCAACATATAAACCAATAGCTAGGTCCATGCCACAATGCACTAGTACATTTAATGTTATAGTATAAGCATTTCTAATTGGAATGTTTGTCTTCTTGTAACTAAGAGTCCTAATCTAGTAGTTATCTAGATAGTCTTCTCCACTACTTCCTATAGTATATTATGACATGTATCCAAATAAATCCAAAGTTGTAGGGGTCTTAACTGTACCTGAAAAAGGAGAAATGTGAGCCGGAGTTCAAAATGGAACAAACACACGTGCATGTAGAAACAATAGCAAACTCACATGAATCATTACCATATGAATGCAGCAAACAACTATTTAATTATCTTTATTCTTTAGCCCAGCATCCAACAATAGGATAACTCAGAATCCCAAAACGCACATAAATATTTGCATATGTATATATTGGTTATTGGGTACTCCCCAACAACCATGAGACTGATAACAACCTACATCTTCCCAGATCATTGCTATGTATGACTCCACCTAAGACATCATCATACATGGATCATCGGGATGCAACAATAATATTGTAGATACTCTCCACCTATTACTAGTAGCCACACATAAGCAATACATACATCATTAAGGTCGAATATTTATTAAGTCAATTTTATTTTCTATCCTAGACAAGCATAAGCATTCACATAGTATACACGTACCTAGATTGTTGACTCAACTTAATCCAATTGCTAGAAATTCTTGCCTAGATCTATAACATATAAAAATGTTTATATTCATTTACATTTCCTAACTTATTCCTAATAACATTCTCTAGGATCATCACTCTTACCTTACCGTTAATGTAGATATTTGTATAACATATTTGCATATGTATTGAGTTTATAAATTGTAATAAAGAAAATAAGGAAAATAGAAAATTCTTGGTAGTAACAAGGCCTTGGATTTTTAAAGTAGTAATAAGTTTTAAAGAAGTAAGTTGAACGAGTTGCAAGTGTTTTTGAGAAGGATAAAAAAAGTCTTGGAAAGGTTGTGTTGTACACAAGTTGTGTATAAGGTTGTGTAGAAAGTTCATTATACTCGACCTTCAACGCAAGCTTTGTAGGGAGGTTGTGTAGAAAGTTGTTTGGAGGCGGAAAGTACCTTTCAATGTACATGACCTTCAACACAAACTGTGTAGAAAAGTCATGTAGAAAGCAATTTGAGTACAAAAGGTGTTTTTCAGAGTACATAACCTTCAATACAAGCTGTATAAAAAGGTCGTGTAGAAAGTGAAAAGAGGACTGAACGTAAATACCATCATATATAACCTTCTGCACAAGTTGTGTAGGAAGTCATGTAGAACCAAACGAAGAATTTTTAACAAATTTTATAAATTTCCAATTTTCTTTGTTCCCAACATTAAAAACATGATCAGAAATCCAAACTCAATCCTTCTTCAAAGCTCAAACCCCCATCTTTACAAATCTTGCATAAAAGTTGAAACTTGCATGAAGAAATCATGTTACTTTATTACAAATATGTCAATTCCTTCACATTCTTACATTCCATTCCTTTTTCCTTTATAAATTTCCTCAATAGTTCTCATACAGCTCGTTCTTTATCGATTGGTAAGCCGCAGTCATAACGTGAAATATCCCAAATTTCACTAAGTTAATGAAAAAGATGTGCATTAGATCGTATAAAATATGGGAAAATTTGAACCAAATTAAAACCTAAGTTAGAAATTCAAGCTAAATAATTTAACTAAGTAAATTATATAGCATGATTAGGTGAATTAGTAATTTTAAGCTAGTAATTAATTTCAAATGAAAATAGCGATTAAACCACATGAACTTTCTATTTCATCATATCAAATAAATTAAACCAAACCTAAATACCAACTTAGCCACCACCTAAATTATAATCGCCCAATGTTTCTATCTTTCCCAATTTCAATAATTCTCTAGAAATTCAATACCTAAATTTCTCAACACCCTAAATTTTAATCAAATATATATCCAACCACCTAATTAACTAAATTTATTTCACCATCTTCAAATTTTATAAATTAAAATTCCTAAATTAATCTACCAATTTCCTAAGTCCATTTGACATCTAATTACATCTGAAGGCCCTAATTAAATTACTAATCCAATCACTAACCATATTAGCTCTAAACTCTCATTTCTTCTGGAACCTACATATCACTATTTTATCCATTTCAATTTTCAATAGAAATTTTTTATATTAACGTTATCCTTTTACCAACTCAAACAGCTCTAGAACCTTCCAAATATTGCCAACTAATGTCCTTGTTTTGTCCTATCCTCTTTTTACAAAATGAAACCTTAATTCCTACCCTAAGTGACACCAACAAGCCTCCAAAACCCATATAGGTACTAAATCTTCCATGCTTTATATCGTCTTTAAGTCATCTAAAACTCCCATTAATCTCTATTTTTTTCTTTAAAATTAGGTGTTATCAAGAGGGATTTTGGTCTAGAGGCAAAAGGAGTTTCATCAAATTCCTAGAAGTAGGGTAGTGAATGTTCTAAACTTGTTTTGCTACTACAAGTAAGTTATTTAATTAAATAGTATGATTAGTGAAATGTATTAGTAAATAATATGTTGTAATAATAAAAACACAGAATATGGAATATATGATTTAGGTGATGTATCATGTGTTACTTGGTTTGGTGAAAATGTGTTGATATTGACATCGTTTATGTATTGTTTAGTGCATTTATGGTGTAAATATGGTTAAAATAAAATAGCATGTTATGTAATCTGGTTTGATGTGTTCTATATGATTTTGTAATGATTTTTTATGATGAAAATTGAATAAAAACAATAACATGTTTGTTAGACAAAAAATAGAAGTGTTGTTTACCATGATATGAAATGTTGGTTAGGGTATTAAATGAATTTATTTTCATGTAAAATTTATGGAAATGATGGTGTATCATCTTGGGATATAAACTAGAAGGTTTCGTAATTTTTCATATTTATTTACTCTTTTTAAAGGCCTAATAGTCGTATTTCTTGAGAAAAATAAATAAAATATCAAATATATTTATTTTTTCATGAAGATTTTAGGAAATGATGTTCAATAAGTTTATATATGATCTAAAAAATTTTAGAATTTTTCAAGGTCATTTACTATTTTTTTGGTATTGTTATTCTGAATATATACTGTGCAAAATACTATTTGAACATGACTTATTGCATAGGCCAAATGGGTTAGTTTTATTTTTCCTTTTCCAATGAAATTACAACGATCTAAAATCTTAGGATGTTTAGTTTTTATACTAAAATCGAACTGGACCGAAAAGTACAAATATCAAGGTGAGCCGATCCAAAAATGAACCGATGCGCAAACCTTCCCTGTTTTCCAGCCCTGTTTTCTTTGAAAATAATTGTGAAATCTAAATGTAATTAAATTTAATAATTATCAAAATAGCTTGATTAATGTATAGTTAGTTATAATTAGTTAATTTAGGCATATTTTGATTTATTAAGATTTTTATTAAATTAAAATTAGATACATACAGGTTTAATGGCTAAATTAGGTTAATTAGATATAAAAGGACTTTTAATTATAAATTGGGTTTTGAATATAGTATGAGCCTAAATCAATATAACTAATTATTATGGGCTTTAGTAGCTAAATTAGGCTTAAATAATAGTTTATGGCCCAAATCAAATTATGTGGGCATAGTTAAACTAAATATACCAAACCGAGTTATAATATGTTTTAATTAACTAATTGGGCTTAAAATAGGTAATTGACAATTAAATGAATTTGACAAATATCATGGGTTATAAAATTGAATTAATAAATATTTTAGGATTAAATAGGCTAAGATGACCTAAATGGGCTCAATTAGTAAGAATATAGTCAATAAGAGATAAATGACCTCAAATGGGCCAAGATAGTAAAAATAGGTCCAACTTAACCTAAATAATCTAAAATGGACCTAGAAATGAATTTAAGTCTGACTTAGTTGATATCAATAATTTTAGGCTTTAATAATTGGTTATGGGCCCAGGATCCAATTTGACTAAATACCTACTGATAGACTTAATTAGATAAAAATAGTTTAGGAGCACAACCCTAGGGCCAATAACATAATTTCTAGCCACCTAGGCTTACTTACACTAAATAGACTCAAATTAAATCCTAACAAGTCTTCCTTAACCAATTAGGGCCTAAACTTTCAAAATATAAACAAATACCTAACTTTACGTTCTATGAGCTTAAATTTCATAATATGGACCCAATACCTTTACCTATTTCAATTGGGCCTACTCCCGAAATATTTAAATCCATTATCAATTCCAGGTATTGAAATACCTATTTGGGCTGAAATTATGTCTATGGGCTCAAAAGCCCTAAAATATCCTTAATGGCCTATATAGGGTATTAAAAGGCCCAATAGCTTAATTAGGATCTAAATTAAATTCCAATTGGGCTGAAACATAATTCTTAGGTCTAATAACCAATATTAATCTAATGGGACCTAAATTCAAAATAAAGCCCAATTCCATTTAATTTAATATTTATATTTCTTAATGAGCTCAATTCCTAAACTTTAAAGCCCATTATCCTAAAAGTTAAATACTTAGATAATTTCTCATTGGGCCTAATCTATGATCCATCAAGGCCCAATACATCTAAATAATAAATTCGATTTCTAAATTTTATGGGCTTAGTCCAAATTATCTAAGCCTATCTATCCTAATTGGACCTAATTTAATTATAACTAAAGACCTTATACCACATGAGACCTTACGTTAATTGATTGATCAATATGACTTGAATCCTTAGTTTGTATACTTAATACTTATATAAGTTAACCTTTCTTCATAGATATTCAATCAACCTATTGTTTTACTTGTGATCTTCTACCATCTACTATTTCCATATCAGGTACATAGCAACATACGTGTTGTTTGCCTAGGATAGACATTCTCAAATGGAACTTAACTAATAGACGACCTAGTAATTAAATGTGTTGATTGTGAGTATATCGTTTAATCTAAGATGAGGAGCGACAATCTTGCTAGGCAAATGTTAACACGGTAGTTAAGCGCTTAGATCACTGTTAGTAACTCGGTGGGTAACTAATAGGGGCAACGTTATTGAGATAACATCCATTTATGCTCGGTGAGAAGTGTATATGCAGTTCACGACTATAAGTGTCGATTAAGCTACATATTACTATAGACTGAAATAAATGGATATGTGTAACGGCAATAAACCCTAGACAAGGCTACTACATAGAATATTCCTCTAGGTGGTTAAGGTATTCGGCCTACCTTAATTAACTCCCTAAGCAGTTGCTGCTACTCAAGACCCACAGATTCCCATTGTTGCCCAAAGTGTGAATGCTCTCATGTTGTTTAAATTACCTTAAATAATAAACTTAAAATGTTGGTTGTTGCATTACATATAGTTTAGGCACGTATGCCATATTGCATGTGGTTGCGTTGCTGTGTACTAAGTTTCGGCTCATTCCTTCTTTTTCAGGTGTTGATGATTTTCACTTCGATGCTTATGCATGTCTCATGTATGGGACGAATCGGTACGAGCTTATTGACAAGCGGAGTGGCTAAGAACGTGGTATTATGTGTTCTTCTTAAATAAAAGTTGTAGGCCTAGTTGTCAAACTCGAGTTTCTATCTAGAATCGCTAAAGGGTCCGTAGAATCGGAACGTAAATCGAAACATAAAATTGTAAGATTCTACAACTAAGGTAAATTTGCTTACAAAAACCATCGATATACTTACTAAACTAATAAAACTTTAAATCAATTATGAAAAAAAAAAGAATTTAGTATTAAATTAGTTACATACAATCAAAATTTAAGTTTTCCCAATCATAATTCACATATTGTCATTAAGATATTTAGTATAATTTTATAATTAAAATAATTATTTTTATTTAATGATGATTCATAATCTACAATTATTAAGATGTATTGCAAATTATTTAAATTATCATGTGTGAGTAGCTAGTTTTGTGCAGTAATGAATATTTTCATATTCACTACATATTTGCACAAAAAATCATTACATTTATGGAAAATAAATTATATATAGAAAATTATTTACAAAGGAAAAAATATAGCATTATATATATTAGTTTAATTTTCATTCAAAATGTTCAAAATATATCAGAGTATATAACGTAAAAGAAAATAACTCTTTAAAAAATAAAAAAAGGAAGTAAAAGGAAAAAATTATTTTAAAAAACTAAAATTAAGTTAGATTAAGATAAATATCAAGAACCAACCCCAAAAACCCTAAATTTAAATATATTAAATTGATTGCATTTTTAAAGTTCAAATAGAAAAAAAAGTATAAAATTACAACTTTACGATTTTACTACGATTCCACTACCGATTCTACCACCAATTCTACCGATTCTACTTGTGATTCTATGATTCTACGATTCTACTTACGATTCTACTTACGAGTCTACTCAAAAAATGATTTTATATTCGAGTTGAATCGAAATCTCATCATCAACTCGTAAACTAGTAGAAACGTATGAGTAGATTCGCGAGTTTGACAACCATAGTTGTAGTTATCTTTTTTAACTTGTATTCTTTTTTGAAGGCTTAATTTATACCCATGATTGTAAAAACTTTTATCTGATACCTTGTATTGATTTTCACCTATCTTTGATACTTTGTTACATTTTCACTACTTAATCAAACGTTTTCAAAACCTAATTATACTATTTCAAAATCTAAAATTGATTAGCAAACGATCATGAAAATAAATAGTTTAGAATAGTCTTAGCGTATAACGCCAAAGTGTTAAACGTGGCAGAACTAAACACCTCTTGACTCTATTCTGAGCATGACATAATGATATGACAAGAATTTTGTCACTCTCACACACAAGAAGAAAAGAAAAGAAAATTACCTACTGTGTTGGCTTATTAAAATTTCTTCAAGAACTGTCATTGGGTTATCAAAGGAGAGAAAGGGACATTTTGTAACATATGTAAAAGAAAAGATAGGAGTAGAAGGCAGTAAATGTTTGATTTTATACGTTCCTAGCTCTCAAGATTTTAAAAGACTTGTTAATGGGCAAACATGTCTCTATTTAAAAAAAAAAAATTATTAACTTGCCCCTTTTTAATAATTAAAAAATTATTATTATTAATTTTTCTGTTATTAGGTTATTTCGTTTTATTTCCTACTTTATTAGGCTTTATTTGTTTGTAAATAATAAAGCATGTAACAAAGTGAGTTATGAATGACAAAGACATTGATTGAATAAAGTTCCGTTTTTAAAAATAAGGGCCGTATGTGGAACTTGGCTTCTTTTGATGAAGTAACTCCATTATGATATTAAAATGCAATGTGATGCCACGGATCCTCTTATCGGTATAATTCCATTAAGAATTTCCAAGAAAACTCCCAATATTATGATGATGATGATGATAGAAATTTATATTCTTTATAATCTTGAGGTCAATTTCTTGACATCGATTGTTGTTTTGCTTAGTCTTTGAAATGGTATCTGTTTCCCACTACTTTTTCACATTATCCCGCATCAATTTTGCAATAAAAGCAATTATTTTCTGTTTTTCTTTTTCCCGAATCTAATTTTATGATTGCTTCTATTGTTCTGCCTTCCGCGTCACCAAAGAATATGTTTGAGATAGAAGACATGCTCCTTGCATTGTTATATATAAACAAGGGTATGAGTTCAAATAAATCAATAATATGTGTGTAATTTTAATTTTTAAATATAACTAAGTAATTTACAATATAATTTATTGTTTATATTATAATAATATTGTGTAAAAACTAATGTTCTCAAACCCGGTTCGTTGTCTTAACCCAGATATACTATAGGATCAAGGGTCAATTGCTAAAATTAGGTTGAAACGGGGTTAAACTGCAGTTGAACTGGCTCATTCCTTAGAAGGATTTAGGTTCAATTGAATTAAACCGTGCAAACCAACTCGAGCCTAATATCACTAATAAAAACAAAATTAATTTGTTTTGCCTTTATACGTGTTGTGCCCTCCTACCTTTTATCATTTTTATCGTCAATAAGTCTACTTTCCATTTCAATGTCTATTTTAGAAATAAAATAATGTTCAATCACCCCTTACATTATAACACTGTCAATTCCTTTGAAATGGTGGCTAACTAGTAGCTAGAACTAGAAGCAATGAAGGGGGTAGAGAGAACAACAATAGAGCCCTAAATTCTCTACGAAATTGAAAGAACATTCTCTATTCCCACCAAAAAAAGATGACGTAAAATTATAATTCAACTTGCATTTAAAAGAGGGGAAATTTAAAAAAAATTAAAAATATTAATAAAGCAAGCATTGTAAAAAAAAAAAAAAAAAAAAAAAAAAAAAAAAAAAGAAACAGATCGAATTTTTGTTTCTTCATAACAAGCCTTCCAGATTCGGGCTAAGATATGTCATGGTACATAATAGTATCAAGTTTGGCGATAAAAAAAAGTCGACGGATGATTAGCGCGTCACGCGCATAATTAATGCATGCCGGCTACTGGGGCCGTTTTCCAAAAGACTTGGACTGCTGGTCTTGGAAGTTAATAAAAATTTAATAAAAGCATTCTCTTTTCTTAGCTGGAAAGCAAAGGGTTTGTTTATGTTTTAAGGTTGACCTGGGTTGCAACATGAAACAGGAAGTCACCGTCAATTTAACAGTAAAAACGTTCACAGTTCACACCGCTATAAGTGTGAAAAAACATCTAAGATTGTGTTTATTTAACAACAATGTAATTAGTTTTTCTCTATTACCGTGGATTAGCTAATCTCTTATTTAATTTATAAAAAATTTTATTATAAAAAATATCTATTTCATATAATATGAAATGAGTAAAGAATTATTATTTCTTCTCTTCATTAGAGAAATAACTATCCCTTACCATAAATATATTTTTTTCAAAAAAAATTCCGTAATCATTAAACAAAGAAATTGCTATTCTACTTCTCTCTATTCCATTCTAGCAAGACAAGCATCACATGATGAACATCAAACTTATGATTTTACTATTTACATAAATGTATAAAATTGATGAATCCTATAAATCATGCTAAATCAGTAAAATCATAAATACATAAAATTATATATCTAAATTCAAATTCTATCTAAAATCTATTGATTTTGCATCCATTTTAATTTTAAAAAATATATATAAATCATACTCTTATCTTTATATGTTTAACTCACAATTTTGATAACTATAGAATAATAAACTAATAACAGAGGATCGGTAAAGTTTCCACAATCCTTTCACATGTAAAGCCGAATGGTTTGCAAAGTTTCAGTGGGATCCATCTATTTAGGCTTTTACTCTTTTTTCTTTCCTGAAATTTAAGAAATTTTTAACTCTGTAATAGGTATATAATTGTATGGGTTATATGTCTTTTGTTCCCATTATGCGTATAAATTGAACGAGATCTTAAGGTTTCCATAATATTTGATGAAAGTTAGTTTATACTCTTTAAGAGAGATTAGTCTAAAGACATCTAATTTGGTATATTGATTCTACCTTCTTTCTCCATGTTTAAGATTTATCCATGTAAAATGTTGAATTTCCTTGTTATTGCACAAATAGTGAAGTATACCACTGCTTCCTTGAAAGTACCATGTATCTTTCTTGTAAGCATGGTCCTACTAGGAAGAAGAGACTATAAATAGAGTGTCATGCCATCAGAACTCTTCACACCAAACCATTCAAAACAAGTGAGAATCCATTAATACTAAAATGGCTTCTCATACTCTCTCCCATATCATCCTAGGAGCTGTCCTTCTTTTCCTAGTTATACAACCAACCACTGCTCAAGGAAATTTCATGTTATCAACCAAAAAATCCAAATTCATATCTTCCCTTTACAAACTGGAGGGAGTCCAAAAAGGCCAGACAAAGGAAGGATTAATAAAACAACTCAAAACTTATCTCAAGGCTTTGGGATACTCAACCAAAGATGACCTCCCTAACACACCTGTTGTCGATGATGTATTCGATAATGATTTGGAATCATCATCAAAGTGTACCAAAAGGCCAACCATTTGAAAGTTACTGGAAAACTTGACTCTAATACCATTAAATCAATGTCAATTCCTCGATACAATGAGCCCAATAGCATTAACCACACTAGTATCAGCCCTCACAAGAAAAATGGACATAGATCAAACCATTATTTTCATGAGGTTTCCCATTATGAACTTTTTGGTACTAAATGGTCTAAAACCCAACTTTCTTATGCGTTTGATCTTAGTAACTCCCCCATTTCTGGGCAAGATATGAGTGATATATGCTCAAGAGCTTTCCAAACGTGGGCAGAAGTTTCCTCACTATCATTCCAAGAAGCCTCACAAGGAGAGCAATATGACATTGAGATTGGATTCATTAGTATGGATGGTCCACATTCAATCCTAGCTCGGGGTTATCAACCAGAGGATGGCAGACTCCAGTTCGATATTGCTGAAAATTGGAGCACAAGTAATCCAACATCGGAACAAGTTGACTTGGAATCAGTAGCTGTGCATGAAATTGGTCACGTTCTTGGACTTAAGCATAGTCAAGACCAGGATGCTGTCATGTATGAATCAATTGGACCAGGACAAGTGAAGAGGGATCTACAGCAGGATGATATTAATGGAATACAGTATCTCTATCCAAAGTTATAAAGGCATTAGCTTGCATTGTTGTACTATTTATAAAGTGTCATTTGATTAGTGTTGTCATAAAAGGAAGGGATGAGGAAGATTTACCTTCCATAATCATAAATTTTCTAATATCTAGCAAGTGTATCAACACTAGGGACCAACGTTTACTCTATTGGTCACAAGTGTTTTCTAAGGTCAAGCATATATTGTCATCACAATGTCTTTTTACTTTTAATCGTTATACATGTTATTTTATTAGCATTTCTTTTCATTATCTAAATATTCTTTTAGTTTTCTTCTTCTTATTTGAGTGCCCCCAAGGTAGGATATATACCATTTTATTTTGATCTTTCACAAGTGAAAGTCCAAATATGGAATTCGGTGTATAAATTTAAAAATTTATTAATTTAGTACTTTAATTTTGAACTTAATCAATTTAGTATCTACAAAAACTTTTTGTACACACCAACAGTATTTCCAAGATATTGGTAAGTTGCATGAAAAGTAATTTCAAGTATTAAATTGATAAATTTTGAAATTCAAATAATAAATTGCATATTAGGACAAAGTTTAATACCATTTGTTGCATTTATTTTATATATATTTGATTAAACAATTTTTTTGCCGTTACAATGGAAAAAAAGAGAATCGAATATGATATCTCTCACTTGAAACAATAAGGTAATACCACTAGATGACAAGCCATTAGCTATTTTATTTAACCATTCAAACATATATATATATTTTTTTTATTATTTCCACTATTTTCATCTAAACTCCACAGCTTTCCACCAATCCAAGTACAGTGTAAAAGTTCCCTGCCCCTCCATTTCTCAATCTCCGTATGCTATATGTAATATATAATATAGAATACCAAAAGTGCGCAAAGAGGAGATGGAGTGGTGTCATGGATCATTGAAATTGAAACATGAAGGCGAGGTCCACATTTTGTTCGATCTTTTTAAGGAATTCCAATAGATAGATTGAAAATCAATGGTATTGAAAAAACAATGCGATAATGCAAAATGGGTCACACGCATCAGGACACAACTGGAAACATGTGAACTGTTCTTTTTCGGTGGAAAAGGAAGATGAATAATACATATGAAAGCTCTGTTTTGATAGTTTATTTTTTATTTTTATCGGCATCTGTATTTGTATCTTTTTTAAAATAATATATATAAATATATCCGACTTATATTTATATTTTATATATATTTGATATTTTAATGCGAACTGCTAATTTTTTTTTATTTGTATCTAATTCTTCATAAATAAGTTGTTAGAAAAAAAGTTTGAAAAAAATGCCTTGATTCGTAATCTATCAACAAACAAACAGATCCAAAATTAGCATGTACTAATTACAATGACATAACCAATTGAAATCCCTAAACGCGATGTTTTGGTTTTTTTCCTCTCTTTTCCTCGTCTATCTAATTTCAGGACAAGATAGGAGAGCGAAATGTTCAAGAGCTTTTCAGAAATGGGCAGATGTTTCATCACTGTCATTCCAAAAGTCACACGAGGAAAACAAATTGACATTAAAACGATTAATTCCATAATTTTGATGATGCTCATGGAGTCTTAACGCATGGTTATCAACAAGAGCATGGCAGGCTCTATTTTGATATTGCTGAAAAATTGAGCACAAGTACCCCAACTGTAGAACAAGTTGACTTGGAATTGGTGGCTATGCATGAAATCATTCTTGGACTTGCACATAGCCAAGATCCAAGCGCTATATTGTATAGATCAACAGGACCAAGACAAGTCAAGAGAGATGTACAGCAAGATGATATTAATGAAATACAATTTCTTTAGTTATAGTAATGAAACAGTTCTCTTGTTTATCGCACTATCTAAAGAGTTCTACTTGATATGTGTAGTAATAAAAGGAAGGGTAGAAGGAAAATTTGAGTTTCAAAACCATAGACTTTTCAATGCCTCTCTAGTGTTGTAGTACTTGTAATTAGTGTTTTATTGCAATACCCGTATGTGTTTCGCATAATCAAACCATATGGTTTTGACTAGGATTTTTTCCAAATCATAAAATTTTGGATTAATTTTGTTTAGTTTATGGATTGAACCATGTTTTGCAATTTAAAAATGTATATTTTAATGACACGTAATTTCATAAGAATATGTTAATTTGATTTAATAATAATTAGTATTGTATCATAAAGATAAATCTAGTGAATACTATAAAATTTCGAATATCCAATAACAATTAATTTTATTCAGTTGTATGCTTAGAATAGCTAGTTATAGTGTTCTAATGTTTCATAATATTTTATCATCCTATTCACATCAAAACTTTTCTTTTTTAATATGCTAATGCTGTGATTATCTCTTAGTTATCATTCACCTTGGACAAGACCTTTATAATTGAGTGGCATGTATACAAGTTTTCCAAAAGGATGATTTAGATGCCATTCCTCTCTAATAGGTAGTAATTGAAAAATATATATATTATTCAAAGTATTTATTTTTTAAGTACACAAATTGCAAATGCATCATCTGATTAGTTTTATAATGAGACAATCAATTTGTTTTGACCAAACACATGACATATCCCACTTTCTCATAAATTTACTACATACAGAGTTCGAAAACATATCAAAAAATTTTGATTGAGAACCTAAATCGAAACAAACCATATTTTAAATAATCCCAATCATTATACTACTTATTATCTAGTTCAAGTCATCGCCAAAGTCATTTTTAAAGCGAAATAAGAAAGTTCGTTTGAAAACAAAACTAAAGGTTGGCCTACTAGCTTTTTTGATCAAATTTGTGAAAGAGACGTGTGTTGAAAGAATAACTTGGCTTGATTGGCTAGCTAGAAATAGTTGAAGGCGATAGATAAAACAATCATGTGTGTATATGTGTGTGAAAGGCGTGACTTAGCTTGATTAGCTAAATAGAAAAAAAGACCGCGATAAAGATGAAACAAGTGCCTTAAATTTCTAGGAGAACAACATTTTTCATTTTTCCTAAGAAAGTGAAATAAAATATTATACGAATGGCTTCTGAGAGAGAAATATTTTTAAAAAAATTAGATGCTGTTTAGTGGAGAGTGAGATAAAATATTCAAATAATAAAACATGAAACATAGCACATATTTATATTTTTTCATATGCTATTTAGGGTAAGTTGTAGCTGCACTAGTATTATTATTTGTTTGATATATGCTTAATATTTTTATCTTTGAAGTTGAAAATATGAGCCATCTAATCATTGGAAAAGGTGTTTTTAAGACTCTCATATAACCATTTCGCCTTAATTTTATTTCTTTTTGTTTATAATTAAAATATTTCATTTTCTATTCTATGTGTTTGCAACAATCGTATGATATGGTCTATAAACAGCTTTATGAATTTTACGTCTCAATATATACTTTATATAGAAGATAAAAAGTTTTATAAAGCATATATAAAAGGTGTAACCAGATTATTACTAATTATTATAATTTTAGAAAATGGTCAGTTATCTCTATAAATAAGAAAACCTAAATTTAACATAAGAAAAAGGCTGAAATGCAAACCAATCAAATAGGAAAAAGCATTGGAGTGGTTCTTTTACCATGGAACAGCAGGTCAACTATTTTAAGTTATTTATGTAACTTCAGAAGATTGCTCCCATCCATCTTGATTACACAACATTTAATATTATATAGTTCCTAGTCTTTGCGAGTCGTCGTGGTTGTCCTCATCGAGAGTGACCTTTCTTCTTTTTTTTTTTTTTTTTAATTACCTGTTGGGATACCATTATAAAATTTGGAAAAAAAATTGTAAAAGTGTTAAATCTTCTCAAAAATTTTCAAAAAATTAATACGATAGCTGTACTCATTGACGGATCCAAGGAGGCTGATAGCTCCCGCACCCAAATTCGGAAAATTTTAATTTAAAAAAAATTAATATATAATATGTATATTATAAACAGCAAATAAAAATAAAAAAATATAAAAAAATTAGTGATTAAGTGTTTAGTTTTACATACAAGAGGCCATGGGTTTAATTCATAAGTGTACTTTTATTTTTCTAGATATGCAATTATTATACTCTTTTTCTCTTTCCCTCGCTCTTTTTTTTTTTCTTTAATAATAACTAATGAAAATAAATCCATTTATCATAAATCTATATTTAACTAAATAAATTCTTATAATAAACTATTTTTTATTCATAATACACTATAAATAATGATTATTATATTATTCATATGACATATGCTCTGATTTTATCGCATAAATATTTCTAAAGAACATAAAAAAAATCATATATTAACCATATTTTTAATTGATAATTAACTTCTAAGTAATATGTATACAATATTTTAACAAATACATTTAATACACTTAATTATTTTTAATAATTTTTTTATACTTATGAAGTTAAAAAATATAACAATTAAACCATTAATAAAATTCTTATAGGTATAGGAGATGCAATATATTATCCTCTGTTATTTTGATGATTCTTATTGGCTACCTGGATTAAATACAGTCCAAGTCATAACAAATAAAATTATAAAAGCTTTCTCAATCAAAAAGACTGATGTTTGGTACGTGAATTAGGTATGTACTGTATGTGAATGACTGCTTGTGCAGTAGTGTCGTTTTCCAAATGACTTGGGCCGGACATTTTCATTGTCTCAGCCTAAAGTCAAAAAGTAAGATGGTTTTTTCCAGGTGACTTGATGACAACACGCAACATGAAGTTATCAGGTCGTCTTTTCTACATGTATTAATTTTAATAGAACCAATCTATTTATGCTTCTTTCCTTTCTTTTTTTTTTTCCCTTTTTCTAAAATGTAAAGTATATTTAACCATGTGAAGGAAATATAATTATAACTTAGCCATAAGGTTTAATATTCGTTCACTTCGCTGAATGAATAAAACTGTAATAGAATTCTTATTATGGAGAAATAGAATAGAACCGTAATAGAATTTTTATTTTATTAATTTTTTATCTAAATGGTAGTATTTAAATAAAAAAAGGCAGTTTCAGTATTGAATTAGTATTCCTAGATTTAAATAAAGAATGATTATTCAATATTTTGTATAATAGAAATTCATTATGAAATCACTAGTCAGTGAACTAAATGTCATAATAGTTATTCATAAGAAATAAAACTGTAATGAAAGTGCAATTACGGCAAAGTGAACGAGATAATTTTTCATTCTATTTAATTCATTTCAATTGTAACTCTTTTAGAGGAAAAAAAAAAACATTTTTGATATCTGAACTTTATTTAAGTGGACAATTAGATACTCGAACTTTAAAAAAGACTAATTTCATATTTAGCCAAACTTTTCTTGCTCGTTTTCACTACCTTGATATTTTATTGTCTCTTGAAGTAATAGATACGTATCAGGCAATAATTGGGTGAAGTAGTGAAAAGGGGCACGAAAAGTTTCAATCTTTTATTGCCCTTTAAATTAATAGATATGTATCAGACAATGATTGGGTGAGATAGTGAAAAAGGGGCACGAAAAGCTTGGCTAAGTATAAAATTGGTTTTTTTGAAAGTTTAGGTACCTACAAAAGGGATTTATCCCTATATTTTATTGCTATTATATAAGCGTATTGATGTAATCCGACCTATAAAATAGATTTAATACTTTGATTTCCATCTTCTTAATTTGTTTGTGTGTTTATTCTCCAATATGTCCCATGTAAAATATTAACAAAGGGAAAAAAAATTAGCAAGTTCCTATTCTATCAATTATAAATAATTTAGTGTTTTAAGTTTTAATTTTTATACTTTAGTAATCTTATTTTAAAAATAAATTTCAATTAAGTGGATAGACTCTTGAACAAACATTATTGTCTGGAGATAGAATCTATTTGTCCCTTGTTTCCCCCTTTTTCACACTTAGTATCCAAGTAGACTGACTTATTGATTGTGATCTTAAAAATGATTAAAGTTATTCTATCATAATTGCCAAAAAAAATATAAGAAGAAAAAAAAAATTTCTCCTTTTCAAGAAATTAAGTAGGAGAGGCGTTTAGGATTATTATCAGCTAACTTTAATAACTTTCAAAACCCTAGTTAGTAAGACAGGCAGCATGGATGCTAGGTGAGAAAAGAAAATAAAAATTGAAAAAAATAGATACATTGATTCCATTCCTAACTCAACATAACATTTGTTATAGTGTTGGTCCAATAGAGATATTAATAGGATGATATGGTAGATAGGCACTTGGGTTATGACGTGGCTCAACACCCATATGAAGTATTTGCAGTAAATACAAGTCAACTTGTGTAAGGAAGAAGCTATGACAATCTTTTACCAAGGATTATGTTACTTTGAATAATACATTTTAAAGATGGATTGTGCTTATTAGTAGCTGATACGATGAAGAGCTTGATGTGTGATTGCTTATGTTTTCTAGTTTACATATGGGGGTTTTTGGCTCTCATTCCTAGTTTTCCACTGGTTCCTTAATTATGCATTGAACTATGGTGAATAAACTTTATAAACCCAAAACAATTGTAAATCTTGCTAAGATAACTCTTTACTTTTCAATTAATGTTATTTTCAAATAGAATTAATGAATAATTTGAGAAATTATTAATATAGTACCGTGGATTTCATAATCTTCGTGTGTTTTGCTTAAATTAAACAAGCGACCGTTATTCCTTTTAAAATTTCATGAGTATTTTTTTTTTTTAACAACTTATTGAGAAACTCACTTGTAAAGTCCAAGAAATTTTAGGACTCTAAACTGAAAACAGTAAACCAATTATTGGCTTGATAATTAAAAAAAAAAAAAAAAAAAAAAAGAATTGGCGGAACGATGTGAAAGGGAGCAAGAGCGGGCCAACAATATAAGACCTCCGGATGGCAAGGCCCGTGCAGTGCATACCCCAATACATCTAAAGTCCACTTCCAAGTTATGACGAATGGACTAGTTGATGTCAAACAGCCCAATTCCATGCTAGGAATATTTGCTCCGAATTTTTAACTGGTAGATTTATTCAAAGGGGGAGAATCTTTGTTAGGTTTTTTCTAGTTTGGTTTTGATGGTAATAAAATATTTTTAGTATTTATCGACATGTTTATGAAGTGTGCAAATAATTTAAGTATATATGTTTAAAGAAAAAATAAGGAATTTATGTGATAAATTTATTTATTCAGAGGCCACTTGTGATCCATATGGATTTGGATAATTTTATTTTATTTGTTGGATTAAGTTAGAAGAATAATTCATTTGAAGACAAAGCTCTACATGCCAAATATATTTAGGTAATATATTCGATGTGTTTTATTTATTAGGGTGCAAATGTGAGAAACTCACATAGAGAATATGGATCTTCTGTGAATAGTTTATAAAAAGGAAAGACCCATTAACCCATTGCCTTAAGGTTTTTGGTTATAGATTATGTCAAAAAATTCATTTGTGTAATCCTTCATAAAGCCTATTGGATTTCTCCCCATTTAAGATATACTCCAGACCCCAACACCATTAAAATGGGTTTTATCTCCCTCTGGAATTATTTATATGTTTAGCATATAATTAAAAAGAATCATTTGGTAAGCAGCTTTTCATATATCAAAGTATAAAGGTTTAGATATAGTTTCTGGTTTTGTTTTTAGTATTGAGTGTCCGGAGAATTTTTTTTATTTTAAGAAGCTAGAAATTTAAAAGAAAGCAGACAACTCCACAAGGCAGCAAGCTTGAATTCTATAATGGGGCAATTCGGAAATCATTGAATTTGAAGATTTCGTATGTCAAGTTACATTTTTTTTATGAAGTTATAGAGAAAAATAAGGAAGCCTGGTGGAAAATTATGTACAAGAAAAATTTCAGTTAATTTGAATTTGAATTTTGGATAAGATAAATCATATTGTTGGAGATAGTTTGAGGGAATTCATTTCTAAAATAGATGGGAGTTATAAAAATAAATCTATGAGATAAATTTTAAGCTGATATAACGGAGATATAAATAATTGTGTGGTGAAAAATATGGAGATATGTTTTATATAAATTTTAAATGAAAGATAAGGTTCCAACTCAGTCATATACTCCATATTTCAAAGGAAGCTTTTAAATATTAGGAAGTTCGATTTTAAAAATTCAAACCACAACATTTGAAGCATATATCAATAAGGCAAGTTCAAATATATCAGAGAAATATCAACAAAATGTCAAAGAATTCTTGAAGGATATCTCTTAAGCTTATCCATCTTCCCACTAAAAAATATTCAAATTTTAGATTACTTTAAAGGAGTTGAAGATTAAAGAAGTTTCATATAAAAGGGAAATGACGTGTCCGGATTGAACATAACCAAAAAAAAAAAAAAAGGAAGAAAGAAAGAAAGAAAAAGTTGAATTACTTTTACTGTTCAAGAACTTGTTCTTACATTATTTTGTGACAAAGTTCAAAGTGTTACTCAAAAGATACCTTTTTAGCCTTCAACTAGAGCTTACAATTTATGTATAAATTTCTTTTGTAGCTTTGAGCAAAATTATTCGAGAAAAACTTTCATATTCTTTTATTCGTCCACTTTCTTTATATTTTGATGAGATCGATCATATGAGAAACTGACAAATAACTTTGTAGATCAATAATTAGCTTGGTAAGTTAGATAGGCTAACTACAAAGAATTGACCCATTATATTTTTCAACTATTTCTGCTCTCATCATTTTAATTAGATATGATGGAACAAACTAGTGTGAAATATCAAATCCTTAGCATCCTTTACTTTTTTTTTATATTTTCGCATTATTATTGTTTACTGATAAGCGTTTTATATTATTGTTTGCATAAAACAAAAGGGGTTGTTTTATTAATTGTAAGAAAAAGTTTTAAACTTTGGAAATAACCAATTCACTCGTACTTATTAATTTTTGGACCAACACATTTTAATTCAAAAATCAATAGACTTTTGTCGGAGGCTAAAAAAGCACAGAAACATCATCTTTAGCAAAAAAAATTAAATAAATAGAGAACTAAATAATATGTAATCAGATAGAAAATCAATAGAACTCATTGTCTTGTCTAGGATTATTCAAAAGTTGAAAGAAATAATTCTCGATACCAAATTAAAGCTTATGCAACATACCTGAAAGCTAGATGAAAATGATAAAATTGTTTAGATATGAACACAAATTTAAATTGCAAGATCTCATAGGTTTTCTTCACAAAATTTAAATATGTGATTATAATAATTGTATTTTCCTTTCCAACATAGAGGCATAAAATCCAAAGTTGGAGCAAGTTCCTAGCCACTAAGTTGGACAAACCACTAAGTCTAACACTGATCATGAATCCTCTCAAGAAATGCTACCCAACTTCATCATAAAAGTCAATTACAGCCTTCATCATCTTCCATCTGATTCCTACCTTTAAAAAGATAACACAAGATTATGTACAACCACAAGCCTAATGTACTGACTACTGCCAAAAGCCAGTAGTATTTATCTAACTGCGCCTTGTTCATGTCATCCGAGAACCAATTATGCCCCCTTGTGAAAACCTCAGTGATTTGTATCATGAGTGCACTCAAAAAGCTCCCAACACCAAAAACACTTGTGTATAGTGCAAACCCCATTGTTCTCATCCTCAATGGAACTTCACTGTAAAAGAACTCCTGCATCCCGACGACGGTAAAAAACATCCGACACGCCTAGTAAGATGTACTGGGGCAGTAACCAAAAGATGCTTATCTTTGCTTGCTCAGCATTCAATCCTAGACCTTGAGCATTTCGTGAGATCTCAAGCCTTTTCATCTCAACTAATGCAGCAATTACCATGGCTATGATGGAGAGGAACATACCAATTCCCATCCTCTGCATCACATTTATTCCTTTCTCGTTCCGGGTAAATACCTGGATGATAGGGATCAACATCTTGTCATATAAAGGCATTAGTAAGATAATGGACAATGTGATGGCGCTCTGAAGTGTCGCGGGTGGGATCTTGAAGTTGCTTCCTATGTTTCTCTTCATCACCATGCCTTGTTTGGTAAAGAATGTAGCTGGTAGTTGGAAGATTACCGCAAACATAAGAAGCATGGTCCATATAGGCAATAATCGGAGTACAACTTTTGCATTTGCTAGCAGGGAAGATCTGCTCTTCGGATTGTTCTCTGGAGCTTTCTCCAAAGAGAGAGTGTTTTCACAAAGAGGTTTTTCTTGCAGCCTGTGGACAAATAATCAAGCCATAAGAGGGAAAGACTTACATTCCTACAAATATAATATATATATATATATTGGAGAGGTTGGAAAACTCACTCAAGCTCAACTAAATTGAGTTTTTCATCAGATAATGTGATCTGTCTACTTGAAACCTTAGAAGCAACAAATTTGATGACCTTAATTAGGCTGCGGAAAGGAGTAACGCTGACATTTTTATCCTGCTTGTAGATATATATTTTGCTTCCACAAGAAAAAAGCATGATTGATGTCAGCATTGCTCCTGTTGGTAAAGCAAAACCTAGTACCCAACCAACCGTATCTTGGATGTAGGATAGAATCGTTGTCCCCAGGAGACTGCCAGTACATATGCCAAAATACCACCATCGGAAGAACAAGCTCTTCTTGTCGGATTTCTTGTCATCATTGCTACTAGGCAATTCCTCTTCATTTTCAAGTTGATCAGTTCCAAAAGCTTGTAAAGAAGGATTATATCCTCCTAGACCTACTGAAATCAAACAAAGAGACCAGAAAAGAAACCCAAATGAACCAGAATCACTTTTAGGATGCTGTGACGATGCCAAAGCGGTCGATGTTAATGACACGAGACCCTGCACAAACCAAAAAGGAACCGCCTGAGAATAGAAATTTCACATAGTTTCAAACGGAACCATACTCAACATTTCTTTTGAAATAACATAAAACCGTAAACCATGTCAATTTCAACTGAAAAAGAACATAACCGATAACCCAGTAAGCATGAAAATGGAATAGGTCCCACTCCCCACTTATGTAAATAAAAAATGAATTTTTTTTTTTCCGGTATAGAATTTATCCCTATTCTTGTAGAAAAAGGCTTCAATAGATATCACGTATAATATACACATGAATTGTAATACATATTGAATATTTTTCCTTTCTTGTATCGATTATTTCAGCCAAAAATATAGTAGGAACATATCGCTTTCTATGCTTGTTAATGCACATTATGACGGTAGTCCAATCAGTGCAAAGATCAATAAATAACTCAGGTTCTAAAGGACAAAAAACGATTCTATGCTGAGTCTGAAGCCAAACAATTTCATTTTCGGTACCTATCTTGTTTAAAGTATTCGCCATGCTGTTACTATTACTCCTAATAAGCATCGACACTTTTAGGAAATAGAGGCTTGCACATCCTACGTAGATTTTCAATTTAAATTCATAATCTGCTTCCACTAACTGGTTGGTGCATCATAATCCAAGTAAAAGCGACTTGTGAAACAGCAAAATGCTTTAGAGGTTCGGCCCCTTATGACCCTGCTTTCTTTTTTCCATCCATTCAAAAGTAATATATCCTCACAAGTTTTATGATCCAGTTGATGGATCATCTAGTTACTCGTCTAGCTATTCAAATAATTGATATATTAAATTTTAGTGGTGTGATCATAATTAGTTAAAAAAGTAATAAGACTGTTTTGTTAAAAACATAATGGGACCATAAATTTTTCTATAAACATGAAACTAGTGAAAATCCTCGGTACTTTATGAACATGCTTGTATTGGGGTACAAATATATACATAGAAGATTGAAGATGATATTTAAAATAAAACCCGATGCAAGTAACTCGAAATCAAGTTATAAACAATGAAGATATAAAGCTAGTAAGAACGTGGAATTTTGGCTCCTCTTTAAACTTATAATATTTTAGCATGATACTACAACCTTAGTAAGATGATCACACCTTAAACAAGCAAAAATGACCTTAACAAAACATGAATGTGATTGCCTAAGGTTCCCAAGATTCTAGGTGTAACTTCTATAAATCTTTCAACAAATAAAATATATGTACTGGTAGACATAAGTTCTACAATTTACATCATTAAATACAAAAATGATCTAACAAGACAAATTAGTAAGATGATCATACCTTAAACATGCAAAAAATAGATCATGTTATACTTTTTTTAATTCCTGACATCATAATTTAACAAACACTGTTTCACCATGAAGAAGGAGAAGGAGAGCAAAGGAAAGAAGGTTGTTACTCACAGCAATGTAAAAGAAAGACGAGGCCGATAGTAGAATATCTATCCCAATAAGAATCAGCCAATGGTGCAACCAAAAGTGGAAACATTGATGTCAATCCACACCAACTATTCACCATCTTAGCTGCTGAAGAATTGCTCATTTTGACAACATCTGTGAGATATGTCACCAAATTGATGCCACCCCTTTAAATGCAAACCTCTCCATTCCAGCAATCACTATCAACAAATTGTAATAATAAGGGAAAAAAAGGCATATATGTACTTAACTTTACATACAATTTGAGAAAATTTATGAAAACAGTCAGATGATACTCTTAAAATACTACCAAATAATACAGATAGAATGGAAATGTCAATGAAATCATAGAATAACCCATGAAGGAAATAAAAATGAAGGTAGGAACTGCTTACCTATGAGAAGAACACATGATTTGTTGAACCCCATTTTCCTCTAAACATGGAAGGAACAAGAATCAAAGCCAAGAAACAATATATATAATAAAACAAGAAGCTATTAAGAGTAAGTGGACAAAAAAGCAAAACCAACATAAATCAAGATTCTCTCTCTCTCTCTGTGCTATCAGTTGCTGGGGCAAAGTAATTGAACGTCATCCATATATATAAAACAGTACAGACTACATATGATCTCGCATCATGTTTCCTTTCTATTCAATATGTGTAGGGTCAAAAAAAGATGATCTAGTTCCTACTTTCCCTAATAATTCAAGGCATAATGGCACATTAGATACTCGATAAAATGCTAAAAATCTTAGAAATTCCAACCCACTTCCCGTTTATCAATCTAGTTTCGACATATCGACACAATCGAGAAATATCTAAGATAAAATGTCGACATATAGTTATCATGATGAAATATTCCCGGGTAAATTTAGTTTCACAAATATATAGTATCTGAGTTTACGTTACTATGGAACTCTTGGCAAATGGGGGACACGTGTTACGCATGGCGTTTACAGATATAGGTGTCCTGTCATGAAATGTGAAAGAATAATCAATAGCTATTACACACAAATATATACTGGATAATTATTAATTATTTTTATATAGATAGAGAAAAATTATATGATGCCATCTTTTCCAATCATGATGAATTTTTTAATTTCTTTTACACTAATTTATTTTATAATTAATTTAATTTTGATAATATTAATGGTATGATTCTATAACAAAACACTGAAAATTCTCATAAATAAGAAAATAAGTATTTTTTAAAATAATATATAATATCACGATTACAAGATGAAAGTTCTCATAAATAAAATAATAATAGTTTTTAAAATAATATACAATATCACGAGTAATATATACACCTGATATATAATATCAGGTGGGATCTTTCTCAATGTCAGTGTCACGAGGAATTTATATTTCTTTACTTGAAACGTTGGAAAGGGAAAAAGAAATAAATGAATGGCACGATACCATTGTGGCATCAAGAACGGACACTGAGTCTGTATAAGTAAGGGAAACGGTCCGGGAAGATATTGGATTTTGGTTAGTTAATAATATATATTTATTTGGCTCAACTGAATCGTGAAAGTTATCAAATATCTAACGAATTTTTTATTAAAATTTAACTACAAATTATAAAAAAAAAATTAAAATAACAAATTTAAATCCCGTTTACCAAAAGAAAATATATAAATAAATGTGAATTGATATAACTGATTCATTCAGTCCATATATAGGTCTGGTATATCTTTTATCTCTATATATATTTGGATATCTGTGGGCAGTGGGGCCTCATGATTTCTAATAAATTCATGTAGGAAAACTGGATATAGCAGTGGCTTATTTAAATGCAGCAAAACATCTGGCATCAAGATGAAACATACTCCATCCAAATTAAAAAGTGATTATTTATTAAATATTCTAAGTTTAATACACCTTGAATTTATTAAAGTATACTTAATATCCATAAATTTAATCCAAATATTTTCGTTTAATTGAAAAAGCAAACATTTTATGTTTGCCAATTGATTCAAATTTAAACTATTTATAACTTTTAAAATTTAAAATATTACATGCAACGAAGTCAAGTTTATTAGATAATTATTTAGGATTTCCCCAAATTTGGTTCTATCTTAAATTCATTTTACTCTTCCTATTTGCTTACACTTTTCTAAATTCCTTTGTTAGACGTGAAAAATGTCATGAGAATGTACACATATATGACAGACCTTTCTATCTCTCACCTGACTAGGAAAGCACTACGGTGGACCGAATATGCATCCATTATTATTATTATTATTATTATTATTATTATTATTATTATTTTATTATTATTATACATCAACAAGGCAATTTAGATTTAATAAAATTCATATTTAATTAATAAAATATACAAGAAAGATGGAAAGGTGGAGCAACGAAACGAATTCACGAACTCCCAATGAGCTTGACGTACTGGAGGATTGTATTATTATTAGTATTACCCCACCGTGGTGTATGGAGGTTGCGTTACGTTGTCAAAGTCCAATGCCATGCAAACGATGCCTATCCTGGGATGTTGGTCCAATAATATCTTAATAAATTCCTAATCTAATATTAAATATCGAATCTAATATATCACATCCAATCTAATTATGATTGCTAATCTAATATGTCTAATATAAATATATGCAAACAATGGATATTAAGATGCCTAGATGTGTAATTAAGAATCACAATTAGGGTGTAAATAAATCAAACCACATGAACTATTTAAATATGATTAGATATTTACTTGAGTTCCAATCGAGTATCCTTAACAATATGGAATAAAAGAAAAATTAAAAATCTGGTTAGATAAAACATGCAAATAATTTTGATCAACTAGATTTTGAATTTATTTAATGCTATTTCGAATTGGGTTTAAATTCAAAAGTCCAAACCTAGGAAGATAAGGACAATCTCAAGCTTTAAAATTCTAGGCCAAGCATCATCAAAGTATTATATCATCTCAATTCGACGTATTTATATCCCTAGTATAATGATAGGGAGAAAAGAGAAAAGTAAAATCAAATAGAAAAATTACACACCACATTATGAACTTTTAAAGCCACTTTCTAATACAAAACCAATTGCTCTTAAAGTAATATCATTTCAATGTTTTATAGGCATAAATAAAATAAGAGCTTCTACAGTTTTATCGTCAGGACCATCCAATCAATTATCTAACCATTAAACTAAATATAGTAATTGTAATATTAACTATCTCAGTGGTACGATCACAATTAGATATAGCGTGAGTCGTTAGATAGCTAACGAAACTGATCCCATCAAAATTAATGACGTAATCCTAAAATTTTCCCAATAAAATTAGCCCAAAACTTTTTCCAAAACGTTAGCATTGATTATTCCACGATTATATAGTAAGACACTTAATAAGGTTCTAAGATGTTTATATAATCTTAGCAAGTATTTACGTGAAAGAAAATTACAGGCACTAATGTAATAATTCTCCACCTAAACAAATTAAATTGCTAGGTCTTAAAACTATGCACGTGTCATCAACGCATGGTCTACATGGGGCCAAAAAAAAAAAAAAACAAAAGTAAAGTAAAACAAAAGAAGATAGAGTGATGGCTGACGAGGATACCGGACCTAATCTCTAAGCAATAAGAGATCCCCAAGCTTATAGTGTTGAGCTTCATAAGAAAACAATAATGGTGGCAGGTGATATGAGAGAGCACTTCCTTTTTTCCTTGCTACCACCAATATCTGTCATTTACCACAACCATTTTCCATGTAACTTTTGTCTCAAAATCAGATGGTATTGTATTGGACCCATCAGTCAAGGAACATCACTAATTGCACCCACAAAAGGACCATTAATCTTTGGTTGCATAAAAAGATGAAAATACTATTTATTGTCTCAAATTTCCTGTATAGATTGTATTCTTACTGATTATGTGTGTGTGTGTGTGTATCTGATAGAATAAATTTTTATACTTATATATTAACTTTGTACCCAGTATATATTCATCCGAAAACCAGACATTATTCTATATATGACAATCAACATCCTATGCGTTAAAAAATAAATGGAAGATTGATTTAATTCTACATATATCCTATGACAACTATCTGCTGCTACTTCATCATATGCCATTCACAATTACTTATTCAGTGTTCCTACTATTTCATGACATTAAAAAAAAAAAAAAAAAGGGTCTACCTACTTTTGAGATTTTCTATTTTGTTATAATTATTATAATAGAGAAAAAATTGAGACTCCAATCATTCCATTGAAAAATTAGTACTAATGCCACTAGCTAAGAGTCTCAACACTTCATTCAAAGTAATCTAGTGCTCATGTTGAAGTGATGCTTTGAATTCCCTTGTTCTTTTTAAATTACTTTCAAATAAGCATCACTTTATTGTATTTGGAATCTAATAGTTGAGAAGACCCACAATGGAAATAAGGAAGATGCTTAGATCTTAACTCTGTACTATCTTTTTTTCTGGAAAATTATACAAGATTATCAATTCAACTCAATTACAATCTTTTATTTCCTTACATATTGTTATCATATTGCACCACTCTGTTTGAAATCATTGCATCATCAAACTAATGATTTTCAAACACTTCCCTTTAAAATCATCTAATAGACTAAATATTTAATTTAGATCTTATTGATAAAATCATCTAGATTTATATCTAACCATTAAAATCATAATCTAATTTAGATTATAAAAGTTGTTTTTTAATAATATAATGGACAATCTGGTTAATGGCAGTATGGAATAATCTATTAAATTAATTTATTTAGTTAAAGTAAAACCCATTTTAAAAATCGATAAAAGTGGGTTTTGTGGCGATGCTGCTGGATTATTTAATGAAAGTGAGGATAGGATTAGGATCTTAAAAGAATTGCTTCCACCCACAATTTGTTATTTTACTAACACCACGCTGCACAGCGGAAAAAGATATTTGGATTTCCCACGTTATCTCAAAAATGAATGGTATAAAAATAATATAAACATTAGACACTGCAAAATTAGTCCTCTCATTTTTAATGATTTGCAATTCAAGTTTTCTAGTTTCTTTCTTTTCCTAATTTTTAGGGTTAATTAGATTCAATCTTTTGACTTTACATACGTATTTTTTAGATTTTTACACTTCATACATATATATATATAAATTTTCTATGTCAAAAACATTTGTTGGATGCTGAAAATAGACACATAAGATAGATAGACGGGAAGAAAATTGTCAAACTTGCTTCCTCTTTTTTTCTATAACCCTAATGTTTTCGATCTTTCAACTTTTTGTACCGTATATGTCCCATGTGGATCTAATTTAATATAGGTAAGTAAAATTAAAAAAAAACAATATATATAATTAAAGGAGATTAATTCATGTTTACCCATTAATTTTAAAAAAATATATTTAAATACAATTTAGATCAAATGAATTACCTAAATACGATCATTGTATTGTTCATCTAAGATGTAATACACAATTAGCCTAAATCATTATATCGCATCTTGATTATATGATACACATATAAAATTATGTATCCCACCCTCAACATGTGATATAGCAATGGTATTTAAGAAAACTTTTGTCTAAATTATATTTTTATAGATTTTTTTTTTCCAAGAATGGTAGACATCTCTTTCACTCTCACCATATATAAAGTGTAAATGTCAAAATGCAATTATATTTAAATAATTAGCATGTATTTTCATGTTAGTCCTCTTAATTATTTTAGATGCACTTAAATTAAGTCCTCTATTATATTTTTTGTTCGTAGCTATTAGCATTGTCCTGTCGAATAGGACCATTTAATCAACCACCTACCGTTAAAATAAATATAATAATTGAAATATTTCAATGGTTGGATCACGGTTAGATATGATGTCAGCCATTAAATGATAAGAGGACTAATCCTATTAAAATTAATAATAGGATTATAAAATTTTCATGGTATTTAATTACTAATAATGTGAGTTTTTAACGCCTTTTGCAAATATATGGCACATGCCTCGTGTATATATATATATGAGTACTAGCAAAATTTGATATGTTATTTTGCATGTATACGACATGCCATATATTCTCGATCAGGTAGAGTATTAGCAAAAGTTAATGCACATTAACAAAAGTAATGGTGAGTAATATTATAATTTAATAATATTTTTTTCTCTCTTAAGTGAGAAATACCATATTCGAATCATCTTCCGTTGTGATGATAAAAAAAAGGACAAAAGCAATAAAATTGATGGATAATGGATCTTTTTCACAAAAGGATCATCTGAATAGAAATTAAATTCTAAAAAATTAATGAAGATAAAGGAAAATAATTAAATTTGGGGTAGTTAGATTTTAGAATAAATAAATAAATAAAATTTGAAATGTGGTATTTAACACAAGGATTTTATTTTAATTGAATACCAGTAAACCCGAGCTATGAATCCGGGATGGTCCCAATCCGTTTGAACTATCAAGAGTACTGGGTTAAGGTTGACTTTTCGAAACAATTTAACAAAGAGGGTCGACAGGTCAATGTAATTAGTGTGTGTGAGCAAGTTGGCATATTTAATATACCAATCCTTTACAAAGGGTTGCTGGGCTTATTTCTTTAAATCTTCCTAAAATTTAAAAAAAAAAATTGTAATTATGATTTTTTAAAGTTGGAATATTCAATGTCCTTCTAATTTTTTTTTTCCTCAAAGAAATTTTCTGTCTTTACAGATTTTGGTGATTTGGTTCGTTTATCCATAAACCAGCGAAAAACCAAATTAGTTTGAAAAATCTCAACTACTAATTAAATGAGTTCATATAAATCTACTAATTTTTAGCTAGCAAATGAATCTACCTATCCAATCCAATCCATCGCTTGTATCGGAGACGGAGAGATGGAGGTACCGTGGTAGTGGCCGATGATGACGTCAAGAACAATTTTTTTATGGATTCCGGGGCAAATTATTTAATATGTATTGGTGTTTAAATTGTTTAACTTTCATATATATTTTATCTGTATTTAATTTGTATATATATTTTATTTATATTTTATCTATTTAATTTATCTGAGTAAAATTATCTTATTTATTTTTCATAAATATCTATTTAAAAATAATAAAAAGGCTATGTAAAAAGAGAGAGAGAGAGAGAGAAACAAGCATAGCCAAGCTGGGGCTGGATTTTAGGATAAGCAAAGAATATTATGTACCAAAAGATGGATAGTGAACGGCTAAGAGGATTGGGTTATCATCATTCATCATAAATCAAATTCTAGCGAATTAAATTATATCACTCTGGTAAACTATGTTAATAAATAGTCTTGAAAATTTACATGTTCTTAAAATTGCATGTTAATATATTTCTAAGACTAAGGGAAACTCTCTTTTACAATAGAGCATTTTCCGTAGGAACAAATGTCAATAGACTCAATACAACTATTTGAATTTATGTGTTTTTTTTTTAATCCCACATGACTAATCCCATATGTAAATATAAGTAGAAAATCGTTTCTTTCTTATCTTATATTATCTCTGTTTCATAAGTGATTGAAATTGCATGTGTTAATATTCATTGCCTATTTCAACCATAAGTTTTGAATAAATTGCCCAATTTGTTTTAGGAAATTTAGTAATTTAATTATCTGTATTTAATTATATAGTCAATATTATACGAATAAAATTGGAAACTGGAAGGGATAAAGAATCCCCACCTTGGCAAAACCCTAGTGCTCTAGTTTAATTTTGCAACCACGGTCACCTTTGTTAACAAATCATTTATATTTCAAATACTATAATATTACAGATATCTCTTAGCAATAATTTAGTAAGCGTTGAACATGTTTGGTTTTGTAATCGAATTTAATAGGTATTATAATGTTGTGCGTTATTTTGGTTTCAAAGAGTAGATAATATGTGTAAATTTTTTTGCCCTTTTTTCTTCCATATGTTTCTAGGATCTACCTTTCAACCACAGAAGGGAGATTGGAACATGGCATACAAACCCTAGTTTTTCATATCTATTAAATTGGGAAGATATCACTCTATTGGACCCAATTTCTAAACAATACCAAAACAAATTCGCATTTAACATATTTATTATGAATGAATTATTATAAATATGCATGATTATTCTAATTAAATCAAAATGTTATAAAATTCTGCAAAGCAAATAATTATCAATGACTTTTCTCTCATCAATATTCAACAGCCGTAGGGCTAGGGACTCATCAAGTTGATTATGGAAGAGACACTTCCTTTTAAAAGAATTTCAATTTTATTTTTATCCCTCAAAGGCCCTGTATTATAGACTCCAATGGCTTTTCCTCGGCCAGTAACATTTTTTGAAGTTGATATACAAAATAAATAAATAAAAAGAAGAAGTAAGGAGCAACCTTTTAAAGGGATCATTCTTAACATATATTTTATCTGGATGTTCCTTCTAGGAACCACATAAGTATGTTCTACTATGAATTTTTTATGCAATTCTCCTACTAACAGAAGTCCAAAATTCACTAATTCCTCGCTACAAAATCAGAGTTCACAATTTGATGACACGAAAGAAAATCACACTCGATACAATACGACTTACGACATATATGTAAAAACAATATGGTACTAATAAGACTATGAATATAAATATATAGCATTGATCAAATGACATACCTTGATATGTTCTGAAAACCGACGATAAGTTCATCAAAATTGAGTTCTGTTGAGATTGTTATTGAATCATGGATTAGAGATGATCTCTTCCTCTCCTAGGTACCATAAAAACATAATGGCACGATTCACTTTCTTATATTGTTAAACTGTATTAGTTGTTAAAAGTGAGAGAAATTTAGGGGTGGGATTTAGAAATTTTCAAAGGAGGTAATCTCTACTTGCTATTTGTATTTGTACTTGTACGTATGTGTATATCTTCTTGCAGTTAAACTAATAAAGTAATTTCATCACTAAATATGGTATTTGGGAGTTTTCATGATCATATCAACGGAACCATCTAATTAACCATTTGACCATTAAAATAAATATAGTAATTGAAATGTTAATTATTTTAGTGATTCGTGTTAGAATTTGGACTTAATTCGTGTGTACTTGTGGATTTAATGCATATGGGCAAGTGGACGCATATATAATTGCATAAAAAGTTGTTGTATGTCTATTATAAATAAATTAAATTATTTGGTACTTATATTAGTGATCAATTAATAATATTATAATGTGCCTTGTCATCTTTTATTAGTGTGGGATTATAACACTTATATATGTTTTATATGTGTAGATGCATTAAGGCTACTATTGAAATATATGAGCTCTTTCAATAGCTTGGCCCATAAGTTTCATACTAAGGTTATAGTTCCTAACTGCAAGTGTATTATATAAAGATCTTGTGAGAGTCTTTAGAGATATACTTTTTTCATTCTCTCTCACTCTCTCATTCTATAGAGTTCTCCCATCACTCATAGAAAGGAGTGTGTGCACATAGTAGTTAGAAGATCATCTACCCACTTTTAGAATTGTTGCAATCTAATGGAACAAGTATGCTTCTATTTTATTCTATACCCTAATTTTCACTTATGTTGATCCTATTGATTGTAAGATTATGGATTTATATTTTATTAAAATCCCAATAATTCGATCACAGTTAGGTATGGTGCAAGTTGTTGGATAGTGACGGACCATAGAATTTCCTAAGGCATTATATAGTTTCCTTGCCTATTTCATGGACGTTTATATGGATAAAAAAATCCTATTAATGGGTGAAACTTATGATTATTTTTAAAATATTAATTATATAAAGTAAAGTAAATATCCCATTTAATATACATTCTATAGTAGAGATATATACCATTTGTATGACAAATTGCACCATTATTAGATGGATATGAATCATGGCATTGATAACAAAAATGTAAATCTATCTATAATATTAGGGCTATTTATCAAATTGAACCAAACTAAATTAATAATACAATCTTTTTGTATTTCAATTCAATTCACCATTTAGTTTCGCAAGGTTTCAAATTGTTCGCTGTCTAGTTCAGGAGGTCAAACGAAATTGAATTACTTGAACCCAAACATAATCGCTTCCAATTAAAATATAAAATTTAAGCGATATTTTAGTCTCAAATCTTATTGATATTTTATTATACCTTATTTACCTTTCTTTCTTTTTTTTCCAGACTCTTTTCTCTCACTCTCTACCTCTTTAATCTATTCCTTTTCCTTTACCTCCATATCTTATCTTTCAAGCAAACTTACATATCTTCACTATCATCCAAGATACAATATTACCATGCTATAATATTATGTGATTTTATTTTACATAATATTCCTCAATTTAAACATCAATCTTTAAATGAAAACTCCAAAAATATATTAGTTGTTAAAAATGATTTGAACCAAACAAAACCACATTTAAAGCGGTTCTATTGAAAACTGAAAATTGAACCACAAACGCCCCCATTTAACATTAACACTATGTTTAATTAGTATAAGAAAACTAAGAGAGAATGATTCAAAGAGAAAGGAAATGAAAATGATTAAATTTTATCTTTTTGTTTATTTTGAAAGGGAGAAAAAAAATGGATATAATATTTTTCCTATATCCCACCATTTTTTTACTCTCTAAATTGGAGAGAGATAGGAGGGCAAGGGGAAAAATTTTTTAAATTACTCATATATCCTTCTTTTCCAAATTACTATTTAATTATTGTCTTTTAAAAGTATTCAAGTAATTTACCCTTATATATTTTTAATTTTTATAATAATTAATATATTATCCATTTTCTTTCAATTTAATTAAATTTTTCGATAATTCCTCAGTTTAATTTCTTTCCTTTCATAATCTTTTATTCTTAATTCATTCAATCATCCTAAAGAAAGTATAAATGCAAAAGAACTGGTTTTAGTATCACCCTTTCCAAATCAACCTTTTAGTAAAAAAATTTGGTTTTTATCTCATTAACAATTAAAGCTAATTTCAATAAATCAATTATTTTCCTCGTATCGGCAGTCTTTACTTTCCTGTGCATCGTGTGCATATAACGGACTAAATTTCGATAAATCGACACGTAAAAAATCCGAAAGGTTTCTAACTCAAATGGTAACTTTAATCCTTTTATTTTCATTTTTTTTTTTTTCCATCAACAGAGAGGAATCCCTTTTTTAAAAACTGTCTTAACGTGGCTTGGCTATGAAGGCTTGGTATTTATTATGATAGTTTATCTTTTTAGCATATTCTATATTTTATTTCTCTTATTTTTGTCATGCTCATCACTAGTGTCAGAATGTGATTGTGTGTCCATATATAATGATATAATAAAAAACTAAAGTAGTTATTTTCTCATCTTTTAAAAAATTTAAAATTTTAAACTATGAAAATATATATATATAATTATAAAGAACTCCAGATTACTAATTTTCAATTTTGAATTCCATATGTTGTTTTATTCTTATTCATGTCCGTTAACTTTTTTTAATACTCTTCTTTTTAAAGGTAATATACCTCGTAGAATCCGAAACAGATCTCTCCATAAGTATATAGAAATATTATGTGTTAAAATGTTAAATAATAATCATCCACCTAGGTACTCTTTTTTTTTTTTTTTTAAAATTTGTACAAGACACTCATTTAGTATTAAGAAATGTTGATGAAAACTTAATGAATGCCTGGGCACTTATTAGCAAATGATATATAAAAGAAAAAATCAACGTTTCATACACTTATCTACACTATTCTATAATATTAAAGTGAATGGGGAGGTTGTCATTTTGATATCTTATTTCTATCGTTTTTCAATTAGATATTTGTTAAGAAATAAATACAAATAAAAAATAGATATTTTTACTCATAAAAGTGAAATAACCTAAATCAAACCTACTAAATTAATTTATTTAAATATATGTTTGATTGTTGATTTTGTGATTTAAATTACTATAGTTAAGTCATGATAATTTGATTTAATGATATGATAAATTCCTAATGTAGGAATATGTTATAATTTGATTATATGGGTGTTGGTGCAAATATGTAGGTGTAATAGTGTATATGTGTGTTGAATTGAATTATGTAATAATATATGAGCATAATTTGATACATTAGAATCAATATGCTTTAATTTTAAACCCAACCCCAACTTTAATAGAACTAACCCAAGTCCACACACTCACAAACTAAGCCCAAACACACATAGCTAAAGCCCATGGTTAAGTATCTTCTAAAGGCTTTTAAAAATGTCTCAAAGTCAAAAAGAGATAAAAATACCCTAACCAAAACAGACCCCAAAACCATCGTCTCTCTCTCTTCCTACTATCACCCTCCTAAAACACAAACAAGCTTAAATTTCTTTTCTAAACTTTAACCCATAAGTTTTTAAGCAAAGAATTAATCCAAGGAACAAGTAGAAGGAGCATTTAAATCAAGAGTGAGGAAAGAAAAGCTTCATTGATTCTAGTAACCATAAAAGTAATTAAAGTTGATTTCTTGAAAATTATGTTTAATTATATATTCTTGTTGATGTTCATTGTTGAATAGGAGTAGTACTTTGGTGTTTTAGACAAGTTGATGGTTTGATAACATGTAAATTAGAATAAATATGCAAATAGGCACTTATATCTTAGGTGTTTGAAGAAATGAATTTCAAGTTTATAATGAATAGTTGTGTGTATTAATGTTGATAATGATAAATGAATAGAACTTGAATGATTAGAGTAATAATAGAGTTCTACAAGCATGAATAATGGATTTATGTTTGAGGTTTTATCATAGACATGTGAAATGAGCATATGAATGCACATAAACTTAGTGATATTTGGTATTGTGATTATAGGTTAATTTTGATATGTTTTTATAAACAAGTAAGGTCTTAGTAAAGAGTTAGAGGATAAAGAATTTCAAAATTTTTTAAACAAGTATCAAAAGACTAATACACTGTTCATACAGGGTGTGTTAAAGGATGTTATTTCTTCAAAATCATATCTTCCTAATGGTCATAGCCATTATGAGGCTCGTGATCTTCTTTGTTTGTTTTTAAAACACGAAACGGCCTTGATCACGGCTATTACGAAAGCGTTATCTCCTCTGTGTGATTTTTAAAGCTTTGATCGTCGTCATTGCCAAGCCTATGATCTCCTCTTATCTCTTTTTCTTAAAGAGTACGACCTAGATTACGACCGTTACAAAGGTCATTATTTCCTCGGATGATTTTTGGCAAAATTTCAAACAAGCTATTACAAGTGTATTCTTCATCACGACTGTTTTAGGAGGCATGATCTCCTAATATGGGCATAATAAGATAGTGAAATACACTACCACCCAAGATTATAGCTACGATGATCCCTGTGATATACATCATGGCCTTTGTCAAGGGCGTAACAGATCCTCTAATATTGTTCATATAATAAAATAATAACAGATAGATGAATAATGAAATATGATATGTATATTTGTACTTGTATAAGTAAGATGTTGTGTGATGAATTAAATCTTATTTAAGTTTAACAAATATCTAATGACTTAATATTTCATTGTGGATTAACGTGTGTTATATGAAATGATTTTCTTTGACAGACTCTCATACCCAGTTGAGTTTGAATACAGGTCTTTTATTTGATAAATTAGATTATTCAAGTATGCAGTAACTTGTTTATTGAGTGCTAGGTTAGACATTATCAAATCAAATTTAATTAAAGATTAGCTTAAAACCTATTTGAATTTTTTGTGTATGCGCCATTGAATCCGGGCCGGGAGCAGCAACCCTATTAACGAGGTTAACATGGTAGTTTAGGTACTTAACATGGTAGTTTAGGCACTTAGGCCACCCCTCTCACGATGCAATGACTTTCATAAGTGACTCAGCAGGTAATCAATAGGAGGTATGGTGTCGGTGTAACATTTGCTTATTCTTAAGAAAAGTAATATGATTTAGTTCACATTTATAGAACTGTTGAATTAGGTGATATTATAGATTAAGTTAAGTAAAATTGAGTAATGGATGCGAATCTTAGATGAGATTACTATCTGTAAAGTTATGTAGGAGATATAAGTATTCAAGCTGCCTATATAAACCCCCTGAGCAGTTGCTGTTACTCGGGACCCCGGATCCCTAAAGAGTGAAATCAGAGTTAAATACTCTAGTGTTGAAATGCTTTACTTAAACAAAGATAAATAATTCTATTGTTTCTTACATTGCATTATTTAAGATTGTGTGTCATCTAGTATTTGTTTGTGTTGCTGTGTACCGAGCCCCTGACTCACTTTTTCATCTGTAGATACCAATGATGATGAATACTATGATGATACGGGTTATGGCACTGGTTGGGAAGCATTCCTGGATGAGTGGGATGATTAGGATGCTGAACCATTCCATTTAGTTTTCTTAGAAAGGACATCGAAATCTTGTTTCTATTCAATGTAATAGTATAGGTTAAGGCTATCTCCAAGCCTTTATTTTGTAACATTAAGCACCTAATTTTCTAGTGTGTGTATTACAAGCTTGATTTTGTAATGTTTAAAGCACCATGAATGTCGGTACTATCATATATATTTATGTAAAGTTTCCTTCTCTTAATTGAGTAGTTTTTGTAAAGTTTTGTATTTTATTAAGTTGAGCAAGTAATTTCCATAAACTCCTTCTTTTATGGATAACCTTACGTATAATATTTTTGTATATTATACGTGGTTAGGAACTTAACATGTAAGTGTTTAATTATATGCATGATAGGTCTTTACAGAGTGGTATTAAAGCTATGTTTATACATTGCTTATTCGATGTAAAAGAACAAAAGTTGGCTTGACCTTAGATGTGGAGAGCTATGTAGAGGAAAATTAGGATTTTGTTTGAATGATGTGTATTTCTTGCTCATTTACCTAAAGTAATGATAAAATGAATCTAATTGAATTCCATTGGAATAATTTATAACTTATTATCTATATTGTGGATATATGTTGTGTATATTTGTAAAGATGGATAGGTTACAAAGACACAGTCGACAACAACCAGAAAGAGAGAATATGCCTCCTCTACCACGTCAAATAACTATTCCAACTTCTACTTCATCTTCTAATCCTGCCTCTACTACTACTCTCTCTCCTGCATTGGCACCTATGGCTCAGAATCTACAACCACCATAGATGTCGCCATTTTAACAAATGCCCCAAGTACAAATAGGAGATCCTAATAATATGTGCACCATGTCCAGCGAGATGTTTGCAGTAATGCAACAATTCCAACATACGATATATAGCAACAGTTTATGCAGCAGTATTTACCTCCTTGCTAGGCAACGAGACAATGTACAAAGGGGAGAGCAAAATGATCAGGTCAAATTACATGACTTTATCCGGCTAATACTTGATTTTGATGGGACTGTTTCAGATCTGGCAACTATAGAGAATGGGTAGAAGAATTAGAGAAAGTGTTTGATGCTTATGAAGTACCCGAAGATAGGAAAGTGGATCTAGCTATCTATATGCTAAAGAAATACCTATAATTAGTGGAGACTTGCAAGTGAGAATCTAGTGAGGCCTATTGCTTGGAATCGATTTAAATAATCTTTCTTCTTACAGTACCTCTCAGCTATCGTTCAAGAACAAATGATTTCTTATTGGCTAAGTTTAAGGTAAGGAAGCAAGACTGTCGACGAATATCATTCCGAGTTTTGTAGATTGTTGAGATTTGCAGGTGAAGGATACAGCAATGAAAGAATGAAAGTTCAAAAGTTTCAGAATGGGTTGAATTTGGAAATCAAAGGTGAAGTTAGGATATTCCAACTTCCAACATTAGTCGATGTAGTCACCAAGGCGAAGTTAACAGAACAAATTTTGAATGAGAACAGGACACAGAAGGATAGACGAGCTACATTTTTGGGAAAGAGATCCACATTGTCTACTCCTTATAGGAGATATGATAATGCAAGCAGAGGAAAGAAGGATTTCCTAGGCAAGAAGACAAATGTAGGGTTGGTAACCAAGACTTCACTCCTTTTACCACTTTTGAAAGAAGACGCTAGATTTTATGGACCTCATGAGCAATTACAATGTAAATTGAACCCGAAAGTGTGTTTTGCTTGTGGAAAAGAAGGACATAGAGCTTATGAATGTAGGAATCTAGTATCACGATCTATCTTCTGTTCCTACTGTAAACAAAGGGGACACCACATCAAAAATTGTGCAGTTAAGCCTAAGGTAATGGTTTCAATTTGGGGAAAGTCAAAATAGCAGCCAGAGTGTTTGCACTCCAACAGTATGAGGAAACTCCTTCTGTTGATACATTGGTAGGTACTTTAATAATCACAAAACATCATGCCTATACTTTGGTAGATACAAGGGCTACACATGCATGTATGTCTAAGAAATATGAATGATTGCAATTTGAAATTTGAGGTGTTGTCTGATGGAATCATGAGTATTAATACTCCTTTGGGGTAAATGTAAGGAGCCTTGTGTATGTAGGAATGTGGATGTGTTGGTTACTAATGTAAATATGCCAATAGATATGTTAGTTTTACCTACAACTGATTTTGATGTTATTTAGGGTATGAACTGTTAAATATGTATAAAGTCATTATAGATTGTGATAAGGCAAAATTAAGTTTTAAAAGTGAAATTGGGAAGTTTACTTATGCTTTGGAAAGACAAAGACCCCAAAGTATGTTTACAATGGAGTTATGAGAAAAAGCAGTGGTAGCAACTATTGAGGTTGAAGAATTGAAAATTAATATGATATCGATAGTAAGAGAGTTTACAAATGTGTTTCCTGAAGATTTGTTGGGTTTACCATTGGATCGAAAGATAAAGTTCAGAATTGATGCAATTCCAAGGACAACTCCAATATCCAAGCACCAATCGAAAGGATCCAACATAATTGAAAGAGTTGAAGACCCAATTACAAGAATTACAAGATCTCATTTTTATCTGACCCGGTATATCTCCATAGGGTGCTTCAGTACTTTTCATTAAGAAGAAAGTTGGAGTTTAAGGATATGCATAGATTACCAAGAGTTGAATCAGGTAACAATCAAGAACAATTATCCCCTACCTAGAATTGATGATCTATTTGATCAATTAAGAGAAGCAACTGTATTTTCAAAAATTGATTTGAGATCCAGATATCATTAGCTTAAGATAAAGCCCCAGGATACTCTTAAGATAGATTTTTGCACCCGGTATAAGCATTTTGAATTTCTTATCTTGCCATTCGAACTGACAAATGCTCTTGTTGTATTCATGGATTTAATGAATCGGTTTTCAGGGATTACCTTGATCAATTTGTGATTGTATTTGTTGGCCCCAAATAATAATCAAGAAGGGAGGTTGAATTGATTATTAAAAATATTTTCGCCTTTTTGAAAAAAATTCCCTTTTAAGTTTAAACATGAGAACAATATATCAATTAAACAAGCTAACAATAAAATTACTGAAAAAAAATGAGGGAAAAAGAAGATCAGGCATCTATTTATAGTAGTTCCATCTTGTGCGTCAGTTTACTCTTCCAGCTCCACGCCGGGGACCCCGTTATCCTATGAGTTGTGTTTTACTATATCAAAAATTCAAGGTTACAAGATAGTGCAATTCTCTCTGCTCGATTCTCACTGCTATCCTCTAGCTTCAATCGATCTATAGAGTCTAAACTTATAACTGAGCTACCAAGCTAAGAAGGCAACAACAAGTTCCTTCTATTACAAATAAAATTCAAAAGCTAAATGCAATAAAAAGTATTTGCACAATTTTGGATCAAAGAAAGCTTGTTCACATAGGAGATGAAATCTCAAGAGCAATGTAATCTCGGTTATATGTGGAAGAAAAATTCTTGTTGCGTGTAAAGCCTTTTTTTTTTGTAATCTCTGAACTGCCTTTTGTTTTTCTCGATATAATTTTTGTTTTCTCCACGTTTAATAACGATTTGAAATATTGATATCATATCCCAACTATCTCAACTGAAAAAAAAAATGTTCTTCTTTATCCGTATTTTAAAATTTGAAAGCCATCCAACTGCTTCTTCTCGTTTGTTTGAATTGGATAAGCTTTGGTGAGATAACGTTATTGATTCTTGCTATAATTATTTCCTTGAACTGATCTAGAAGTTACCGTGATTTTCTCTTTATGATTTGAACGAGATATACTTGAAATGATAACTTTATCTTCTTCAATAAATCACCGTGATCTTCTCTTGTTTTTTTTTTTTGGATAATCCTCAAGATATTTGATGATATCTCTTGTGATTTTAAAAAATCTGGATAAGTTGATATCCTAATATATCTTATCTTCAAATAACAAACATTATCTTCTAATATTATCTTATAACAACCATATCTTCTTCTTGAAACAACCTTTATTATCCATATCTTATTACATTCGTGATCTATAAGAGCTTTAGGAATTATCCATGCATCTTGATAAAATATATTTGAAGATATCAAAATAATTTAAAAAAACTTTGTAAAATATTTTGATGTGATTTGATCCCCATGATATAAAATCCAACTTAAGTGAAACACATCAAGTATATTACCCAAATATACTTGAAAAGTGGAGCTAGGTCTTGAAAAATTTTAAAAACTAAGTTTTAAAACAATTTAGGCGAATCTAGAAAAATTCATATCTAATCTTGAAAGTTCTGAAACTGCTTCTATCTAGCTTTGTTAAGCTTATTCGTCTACCATTGAAAGTTATGAAACTGCTTTTAACAGATTTATATTACTATTGCTGAAGGTTTTGAAACTGCTTCTGACTACTTTCTTTAGACACTAGAGCTTAATCGAAACTTCTGAAGTAGCTTCTGATTCTATAAAAACTCATTTATCCAACTTTTCAAAGGTTCTGAACTAGCTTCTGTCAAATCATACTTATCAAATAAAATCATAAGCAATTAATACTTTAACATCCTTTTGTTATCATCAAAACATTATTAGATAACTTAACAGTATTTATAGATGATATTTTAGTATATTATCGAAGCAAGGATGAGCATGAAGAGCATCTAAGATTAGTTTCTCTCAAAGGTTGAGAGAGAAGAAACTATAAGCAAAATTTAGCAAATGTAACTTTTGGTTAGAACAAGTTGCATTCTTGGGTCATATTATCACAAGGAACGAAATATTTGTTGATCCAAAAATATTAAAGTAGTACTAGATTGGCCAAAACCCACCGATGTTACTAAAGTATGAAGTTTCTTAGGTTCAGCTAGTTATCGAAGATTCGTCCAAGGATTTTCTAGGATTACCACTCCATTGACAAGGCTAACTCAAAAACATGTGAGATTCATGTGGAATTATGGATGTGAAGAAAGTTTTCGAGAATTGAAGAGAAGATTAATATCAGCACCTGTTCTGGCATTACCAATTAGCAGAAAAGAGTTCATAATTTACAGTGATGTCTTGATACAAGGACTTGGATGTGTTTTGATGTAGAATAATAGAGTAACTGCTTATGCATCCAAACAGTTGATGCCTCATGAAAGAATTACCCAATTCATGATATTAACTTGTAATTATTCTGGCCTTGAAACTCTAGGACACTATTTGTTCGATGAAAAACAAGATATTTATAGATCACAAGAACTTAAAGTACATATTCACTCAGAAAGAAGGAACATGCGATAAAGAAGATGGCTTGAACTGATTAAGGATTATGATGTTGAAATTCTGTATCATCCTGGGAAAGCTAATGTGGTTGCAGATGCTCTAAGCTGAAGAACAGGTAAATGGGCAACTAGATTACAAGTCGAAGAGATATATAGAAGATTTTCGAAGATTGGATGTTGAAGTGACCTTGGAGAAAGTTGATGTTATGTTGCGAGCTTGACTTTAACCTACGATAATTGAACAAATTAAACAAGGTCAGCAAGAAGATTTAGAAGGAGACAAGTTGAGGAGCGTCATAAACAACGAAAAAAGAAAGGTTGAAACTCGATGAAGAAGGCATTATCAGATTCAAAGATTGAGTATATGTACCAGAAATGGATGACTTTAGAAAAGAAATTTTGAAGGAAGCCCATGCTTCAGCATATTCAGTCCATCTAGGAAGAACAAAAATGTATAAAGATTTGAAGCGACACTATTGGTGGCAATATGAAGAGAGACATTGCAAATTATGTATCCAAGTGTTTGACGTATCAGCAAGTAAAGATTGAACACCAGAGACTCGGTGGTGAATTACAACTATTGTCAATTCCTAAATGGAAATGGGATGACATTACAATGGATTATGTAAGTACTCTGCCTAAGACCCTTACTAAAAATAAAATGATATGGGTTATTGTGGATATTGACAAAGTCAGCACACTTCATACCATTAAAGGTTAGATGCTCACTTAAAAAGATGGCGCAAATCCATATTCAAGATAGTGAGACTTTATAGAATACCAGCATCTATCACTTCCAATAGAGACACGAGATTTGTAAGTTGTTTTTGGAGAAGTTTGCAACAAACCCATGTACTAGATTTCAGTTTAGCACAACCTTTCATCCTCAAATAAATAGACAATCAGAAAGGATTATTCAAATTTTAGAGGATAAGTTAAGAGCTTGTGCTTTAGATTTTAAACATCCTTGGGATGAACATCTACCATTGGTAGAATTTCCATACAATAATATTATCAGTTAGCAATACAAATGGCCCATATGAAGCCCTATACGAAAGAAAATGTAGATCTCCTCTACACTGAGATGAGAAGGCGAGCGAGCATTAATTGGTTCCAATTTAGTACGACAAGCAATTGACAATATTCAAAACAGTTAAGTAAAGAATGAAAGTAGCTCAAGATCGATACAAGAGTTATGCAAATGTGAGAAAAAGACCTTTGAAATTCGAGATTGGTGATCACATCTTTCTTAAACTCTTTCCAACCAAAGGAATTTCATATTTGGGTAAGAGGAAAATTAAATCCAAGATACATTGGTCTGTGAGAAATACTTGACAGAATTGGGCCACCGGCATATAGATTGGCATTACCTTTGAGTTTAGCGGAAATGCATAATGTTTTTCATGTATCTCATTTTGAGAAACCTATCAAAATTTTGGGAAAATGAACAACATTTTAAGAAATATAACAATTCTCATTACAATTCAATGGAGTAATCAAGTAAAGTGAGAGGCTATTTGGGAAGTTAAAAGTGCCATGAGACAAAAGTATCTAGAATTATTTAATCAATGAGGTAAGATGAGTTTCAAAGATGAAACTTCTTTAAGAGGGGAAGAATGAAATAACCTAAATCAAACCTACTAAATTAATTTATTTAAATATATGTTTGATTGTTAATTTTGTGATTTAAATTGTTATAGTTAGGTTATGATAATTTGATTTGATGATATGATAAATTCCTAATGTAGGAATATGTTATAATTTGATTATATAGGTGTTGGTGCAAATATGTCAGTGTAATAATGTATATGTGTGTTGAACTGTATGAGTGAGTGTAATTTGATACATTAGAATCAATATTCTTTAATTTTAAACTCAAGCCTAAGTTTAATAGAACTAAAACCAACCCCCCACACACACAAACTAAGCCCATACACACATAGCTAAAGCCCATGGTTAAGTATCTTCTAAAGGCTTCTAAAATGCCTCAAAGTCAAAAAGAGATAAAAATATCCTAACCAAAGCAGACCCAAAAACCATCGTCTCTCTCTCTTCCTACTATCATTCTCTTAAAACACAAACAAGCTCAAATTTCTTTTAAGCAAAGAATTAATTCGAGTAACCATAGGTTTTTAAGCAAAGAATTAATCCAAGAAATAAGTAGAAGTAGGATTTAAATCAAGAAAGAGGAAGGAAAAGTTTGGTCAATTCTAGTAACCATAAAAGTAAGTAAAGTTGATTTCTTACAAATTATATTGAATTATAGTTTCTAGTTGATGTTAATTGTTGAATAGGAGTAGTACTTTGGTGTTTTAGACAAGTTGATGGTTTGATAACATATAAATTAGAATAGATATGCAAATAGGCACTTGTACCTTAGGTGTTTGAAGAAATGAATTTCAAGTTTATAATGAATTGATATGTGTATTGATGTTGATAGTGATAGATGTGTAGAACTTGAATGATTAGAATGATAATAGAGTTATACAAGCATGAATAATGGATTTATGTTTTAGGTTAAAATTATTGTGCATATACATGTAAAATGAGCATATGAGTGCAAGTGAACTTGGTAATGTTTGGTATTGTGATTATAGGTTAGTTTTGATATTTATTTATAAATAAGTAAAGTCTTAGTAAAGAGTTAAAGGATATAGAACTTCAAAATTTTCAAAACAAGTATCAAAGAACCAATAACTTGTTCATAACGGGCATGTTAAAGGCTATTATTTCTTTGAAATCATATTTTCCTGATGGTCATAGCCATTATGAGGCCTGTGATCTTCTCGGTTTATTTTTAAAACACGAAACGGCCTTGATCACGTTCGTTATGAGGGTCATTATCTCCTCTGTGTGATTTTTAAAGCTTGGCCATCACCGTTACCAAGTCCTTGATCTCCTCTTACCTCTTTTCTTAAATGGCACGGCCTAAATTATGACCGTTACAAAGGCTGTTATTTCATTGGATGATTTTTGGAAAAATTTCAAACAAGCAATTATAGGCGTATTCTTCATCATGGCCATTATGGGAGCGTGATCTCCTCATACAGACGTGACAATAGTGAGATACACTACGGCCTAAGATCACGGCCATGATGATCCTCGTGATATACATCATGGCCTTTATCACGAGTGTAACAGATCCTCTGGGACTATTCATATAAAAAATAAAAAAAAGAAATAATAGTAATAGATAGATGAGTAGTGAAATATGATATGTATATTTGTACTTGTATGAGTAAGATGTTGTGTGATGAATTGAATCTTATTTAAGTTTAATAAATATCTAATAACTTAATATTTCATTGTGGATTAACGTATTATATGAAATGATTTTCTTTGACAGATTCTCATACCCAGTTAGGCTTGAAACGGGTCTTTTGTCTAATAAATCAAATTATTCGTACGCAGTAACTTGTTTATTGAGTGCTAAGTTAGACATTATGAAATCAAATTTAATTAAAGATTGGCTTAAAACTTGTTTCAATTGTTTATGCGTGTGCCATTAGATCTATTCCCAGAAGCAACAACCCTGTTAACAAGGTTAACATGTAATGCAGCACTGGAATCTCAATTAAAATCAGCATTTATTACCAACAGTTTCAATTTTTAGGTTTTGAAACCGCTAACATTAATGATAGGCCACTAGTTTTTATTTCTAACGTTAATTGTTAGTTACACTATTTATTTGTATTTATTATTTACCTTTTTAGGATTTGTCTTAAAAATCCTCATGTAATAGTATAAATAAGCCTTTAGGCTTGTTTTTGTAATCAGAACAATTGATATACTTTTCAAATCCTATTGAAAGAGTTTTCTCTGTGAAATTGCAATTATTTAGCAATTGTGTGATTAAGTTCACGTTTTAAAATCAATCATCAAATTAATTTATGTTATTTCATGCTTCCCGTTGCGTCAACATGGTCATTTAGGCACTTAGGCCACCCCTATCATGATGCAATAACTTTCATAAGTGGCTCAGCACGTAATCAAAAGGAGGAATGGTATCAGTGTAACGTTTACTTATTCTTAAGAAGATGTATATGATTAGTTCACGTTTATAGGATCAGTTGAACTAGGTGATACTATGGATTAAGTTAATTAAAGTTGAAAAACGGCTATGAATCCTAGATGAGATTATTATTTGCAAAGTTATGGAGGAGATATAAGTATTTGAATTGCTTATATCAAGCCCATGAGCAGCTACTGTTACTTAAGACCACGGATCCCTATAAAGTGAAATCGAAGTTTGACTATTCCAGTGTTGAAATGCTTTACTTAAACAAAGATAAATAATTCTATTGTTTCTTGCATTGCATTAGTTAAGATTGTATGCCATCTTGTATTTGTTTTTGTTGCTGTGTACTAGGCCCCTGGCTCACTTTTTCATCTACAGGTACCAATGATGAATACTATGATGATATGGGTTATGATACTGATTGGAAAGCATTCTTGGATGAGTGGGACGATTAGGATGCTGAACCATTCCATTTAGTTTTCTTAGAAAAGAGAAAAAGAAAAACCTTGTTTTTGTTTAATATAATAGTATAGGCTAAGGCTATCTCCAAGCCTATGTTTTGTAACATTAAGCATCTAAGTTTTCTAGCATGTATATTACAAGCACAGTTTTGTAATGTTTGAAGCACTATGAATGTAGGTATTATCATATATATTTATGTAAAGTTACCTACTCTTAATTGAATAGTTTTTGTAAAGTTTTGCATTTTAACAGGTTGGCAAGCAATTTCCATAAACTCCTTCCTTTTCAGATACTTGCGTATAATATTTTTGTATCTTATACGTGGTTGGAGAGTTGACATGTGAAGGTTTAATTATTACATGTCGAGTCTTTACAAAAAGGATCAAACAAATCCGTACTAATATGATAAAGATAAGATACAAATGAGAAATAGATGCAAATCATATACAAATAAGATACAAATCAAAATCAGCCAATCCGAACAAACCCTTAATATCTTTTTCAAATTGCTTGAATTATTGTTTTATATATCAATAGGTCGTATAGCTAAGCATTTTAAAATACTACCCTTTTATGTTACTTCTCTAAGGTTACAACTATCAAGTACTTAAATCAACCTTTACATTTGGGAAAAAAAAACTACTTCTATATAACATCTTTTACACATGCCATTATTATTATTATTATTATTATTATTATTATTATTATTATTATTATTATTGTCAAATTCAGTATTCTATTATATATAAATGCATATATATTAGTGGGTCAAATTTTACAATATGGCTCTTTTAAACTAGCTGAAAGTATTGCTCATTACGAACACAATTCAATTTTTTTCAGTGGACTCAAGTATTAACCAAATCCGGTACTCTCTCATTTACCCTAAACCCACTATTAGTGCCACTAGAACAAATCCAACTTGCTTCATTCAGTGCATCATTATGGTGATTTTCAACCACTATCTTCTTGTTATGTGGATATTGATATTTGATACTAACTTTTACTCCAAAAATTTTTCATATTTCATTTATCTTTAAATTGCGCGTGAAAATTATAACGACCTCTTCGTTAAGGATCTCTTTACCTTATCTATAAGGTTCTTAAACAAAGACCTTTAAAATTTTACGTATGCATATTATTGATAAAAATCACAATACAAAAATTAACCAAAACTATAAAATATCAAATAAAAATAAGAGAGAGAAGTAAAAGTTTGATTAAGTAAACATATAACAACTTTAAGTATAAAATTTAACAAATAAAAAGTTCCATTCAACTTTATGCTTAAAAATATCACAATTTTTATTAAAAAAAATGAAAAACAAACATTGAGGTATTGTTTTTAAAGTTTTCCATAACATTTCACATAATGCTTGCAACAAAAATTTGTGCGGAGCTAATGTGCCTTCCCATTCCCAACATTTAAGCAAAAACCGGACGAGGACTCCTGCTAACTTTGCATCAATTTAGTTTTGCCTGTCCTTTTTATGGAAAGAAGCATTTGCCACTGAAATATCCTACATGGTGCCATAAATATGAAATAGGAAATATTTATAACAAGGAAAATCAGCCACAAGATATAAATGAATGAAAATGGTTCACAAATTATTCAAACTCAACTCAGTGTTTACTGATTCCAATTCAAAATAATAAAAAAATTAGTTCATCAAGTTAAGCTTAAATTTTGCACTTTTGACAGAATAAGTTTGCAAACCTAATCAAATTTAAGTTGAACATAAATGTTACTTAAAAATTAACTATTTATATTATTTCTAGTATCTAATCATTTCTAGTATCTATTTATAATACCATTTCGAATCAAACTCAAACTTAAAATTCTAAAGTTAATTGAGCTATGTCCGAACTTGAAATTTCAAATCAAGCTTAAGCACTAAGTCTAGATACAACTCTTATACAACCCTAAATATGACAACAATTCCATTATAGCTAGATAAACCCGTCAATGTTGGATACTGTTACAGCAAAATCTTAAAGCATACCAAATACAAGAATGCCTATCATTGGTCTAATTTACTGTTCCGAGTGCTCAACACTACACTCAATACTCATCATAGTGTTCCTTTCTAATCCTAGAATAGTAATCATAACCTGCTATCCTCCAAAGCGAAAATAAATCCTCACAACAAAAAAAATGGCTACAGATATTATATTTATTATACATATCAGGCACCCATGTCAAATGGGAGTGGCTGTATTTTCTTCTAGCAGAGTATCCATCATTAGGAGTATGATCCTGGATATTGCCTCCTCTGGCACAATTCATCCATGTGTGCACAATAGAGATGGCAGTGAACTCTTTCTGAATGAGCAGCAGCATGCGTAAGAGTGACTTTGATGAGTCGGGCTCATAATCGCCTATTGCTCATCTGTGCAGCAAACCAAGCTTCAGATGTTCTCCTCATCTGGATTTGGTTATACCCATCATTGGTGAGGCCGTAATTCCAACTTGTAAGACTGGATCTCCATTGGAGAAATAAGCACATGCCCTTCTTGAACATCTGCAGACTGCTCCTCGTAGCCAAGCATCTCTATATCTTCGTGCAGAAGGTTTAGAGATGTTGCTCTTGCATTCTGCACTGCAAGTCCCTTGAACAAGTTGAATAAGTTGACAGGATCTTCAGCCACATTTGTACACATCGATCTTCCTTTGTGACAAAATGAAGGATCCCAGTGTCGCCTCTGCAAAGTTAGAACAAACCTTGGATTCTCGGGAACTTGTTGGGAGTATTTCAGAGGCCGTGGAACCTTCAAACTTACAATATGTAAATCACAAGGTAAGGGATTGGCTAAAGGAGAGAATAATTTCAATGAAGGACGCTCAGATACATCCTGAGATTTCTTGGAAATAAATGCATGCAATGGATAGTTCAAGTGGGCACCAACAGAATGGGAAAGAAGAGACGGACTTAAAGGCAGCACACTGGAAGCTGCGTTTTTAATAGCAGAAATGTTTGATTCGAAGACAATGTGGAATACCACATTTACTGCTCGATTATCCAGCACTCCTTGCCCTAAACCACGTCCATCATCTCTTAGCAGACGTCGGTCTAGCATTATCTCCAACCACCCTTCTTTAATGCTTGCTGCACCTAGTGACTGCCTTGAATGGACAGAAAAACGCTGACCTTGGGATCCTTGCATGAATGCAAGAGAAGGCATGGGGTAGTAGTTTCCTTGAATTGGGATCTTATCATAGTACTGTCTTCTACTCATCTGAAATCCATTCAAATCAGAATAGAAAACTCTATCATTGTTGATATCTGTCTTGTATCTGACTATCAACTCCTTGTCATTAAAATCGTTCCCCATTAGCTCAACATGGTATTCCTTCTCAATAGAAAATTCTTGTATAGAATCTTCAACATTGAAGATCCGTGTGCTGTGGGAGACAGGAGAGTTGTCCCATGATGTTTTTGGGTAAGAGTAGACCTCCTGCATCAAGGGTCCATCAGAAACAAGCATCACCCCTCCAGCTTGGGCAATTGATTTTGCACCACCAACTGGTTTGAAAAGATAAGCCCCACTTCCTTCACTAGAATACAAACCTATTTCTTCCCCTACAATGTTTTTGAAACCATCACGATGGCTTATTTTCTTCAACAAGCCATGCTTGACATCAAAAGTCAGTGTCTGCTGTTTGTTTCGTATCTCAATGTCATCACCTTCTATCTTCTTGCAAGCATACGGTGCTGGACAGGATACAGAGTTGGACCCTGAGTAGTATTTCAGTTTGGCAGGCTTAGCTTTTTCACATCCAACAAAACCATTGGCAATATAGTATGTCTGAAGCCCCATGGCTGGGACAGAGACTTTCCAGTGCACTCGGTGCTTCCCTGTAAAAATCTTGCTATTGTGATGTTGTAATTCAGGAGATATTTGACTTTGTACACAAGTCCAATTGGAGTCCAACACAGCAACATCAGGCTTGTCAACCACCACCATAGCAATTTCCTCTCTCCTCGTTCCAATGGATTGAAGAAAACCACCGTGTATGCAGTTCCTTCATGAATACTGATTATTTTATGAATAGGCTGAGCATCATACTTAGATCTCACCTGTTCCGGCTCAAATTGGGCAGGTTGTTGATCAGATTTATCATGCCGGATGCCAACAAGTGCTTCAATGGCTTTAGACATGAAGATCTGCAGGTCTTGTAAGGAAATATACATCCGTGTTCCATAGTCTCGAACCACATGATCCTTTGCAGTACCAGTGACACCATCATGATGCTGAAAAAGAGCTAAATTCCTTCTCGCAGCTATCAATTTGTAAGAGAAACCTACAGGTAACTTTTCACACTGAGGTCTCTGACAATATCCAAGCAACAAAGCCATCATCATCTCAGCAGCACGAAGTGTATGCTCAAGAACCCGATCAACAGCCTTGAAAAAGGGTCTTGAAACATAATAGCCACTCCAGTAGTCTTGCTGTCTATCAGCATAAGTGAAGAAGTCTCCAGCTAAAGATGGAAAACCACCAATTTCAGCAGAGCCAGTTTCATTGGGTTGTGAGTAATTGATTCTTTCAGCCTCTTCCCGTACAGCTTGAAAGTAGTCATCTAGTGTACCAAATTTTGCTTCTGCATTCAGGCTGGGATTAGAGTTTATGTAATCAAACAATAATTGGTAATTCCTGAATTGAGCTTCAGCCTCATCAATACTGATGTAGCGAAAATCATCTCCAAGTGGAACCAAAAGTGTATTTGTCCTATAAAGTGTTGACTTCTTTCTGTACTGATCAAGTAGTAATCGAGCCCTCTCCTTCACATTTTCTTGGGTAGTCTCTTCAGGGTGCCGTCCCCAGGGGCAGAGTTCATAAAAAAAACCACGCATTCGAGCAAAGTCAAACTGACAACAAACAGCAGGCTCTGGCCCACAAGTATGTGGTATATCATAGGAATAAAACGGCATCATATGGACAAAAATGTCAGTTGATTCGTCGCCATCCCAACTCTGACGCCAAAAATATTCCAGGTTTTTATGCAAAGCAAGTTCTTTCTTCAGCTCATAGTGAGTCCTTTGGATAAGCATATTTTCAAAACCCATACGACGTAAGAGATACGCCATTGTTGGTGAGTAACCAAATGGATCTATGGCCCAGGAATTTTTAGGGATGACTCCGATGGTGTCATTCAGCCACATATTTCCCTCTGTCATCTGATAGATCAATAAGGAGAATAGAAAGAAATGCATTAGTTTGATGACAAAGGCAATCAAGACATATATCAACGAACAAGAGAAAAAGAAAAACTTCAAAGAGATAATTACCAACAAGTAGTATCAATTAGATTTTACCCAGTTTAATCTACAAGGTTTTTTCTTACCCTAAAACATGGTGACAACTCCAAGACATCTAGATTCACTCCAAATCAGGGATATTCTACCACAAAGGATAGTAATTTAGGATAGCTGCATTGCCATACAATCATTATCACTAACATCTAGTTTAAAACAGCATAGTTCTTTTTCAGCTCTTAACTATCTAAGAGACAGTGCTTAAGTTTATCTGCTCCAATTTGTAACAAAGTTTATGGCCAAATCACTGCACAAATTAACCTCAGCATAATACCTATAACTTTCATATTGTCCACCAAACAATACAATAAGCCATGTCTTGAGTTGGACAAGAAGGCTAGGTATGGTATTTGAAGCTTCCATCCCTAAGGAGTTAAAGAAAATAAAACAAGAGGAGATACAAATCTCTATTTTCCAATCTTCTTCTACCCCAGATCACCATATTTATCATATAACTAGTTTTTGGATAACGAGTCATATAACTAGTTGCTTTCACAATTTTTCAACACTTTTCTTATAATTTTGTTTCTAATAATTTCATTGAAGAAAAAGATGATTCAAGCAAATCTAGAACCAACCAATACATATGCTGCTAGTTCAGCCATAATTATTATGCAGTCACTTTGCTCGCCTCACAGTCATACAACAAATTTTACCGTACTTCTCATCTAAACTGCCACACCTCCACATTACAAGCAAACATGTCAACATACTCACATCCACACTAACAAGTTTGCATTATATGAGCATGAAAAAACCTTTCTTCTATCTACACCAACCACAAAGCAGCCTTATTAATCAGCAATTTAACATAACCAAGCACATGCAGATATTTGGTTACTTGATCACACCATAATTTTATCTATAATCGCTGGTACATGGTTGTCAATGCACAAGCACATGCGCACCTTAAGATTGACATACACCACTAAAGCAAGATCAATTCTTCGATTATCCAAGCAATTCTAGACTTTAAAATAAGCCATCAGTGCTTGTGACTTTTTTAACTTGTTCCCATCCCAGTGTAGAATAGTTATCTTCAATACTTAAAATCGCATCATTTCATGACAAATAAAAAGTAGTGAACTTCCAACAAATGCTATGGAGCCATCACTGAAGAGCTGCCCAAAACCTAAGGATTATATAAACCTCCTCCACCGCCAGCTTTCTTCTTTAACATCTAAATTTCACTTTCCTTATACAAAATCGATTAATAGTGTAAAATCATAATGATTCACCAATCCTAGCAATTACACTAATTTTACTGGACATAAGCAGTCCACCTGGAATGTATTCACATGAGATTTACCCCTTGTAATCCTTTAGAAGCATTTACTCCTCCTTGATAATCAAGGCCAAAAAGTTTCCTCACTCTTATACCCTGCACATTTCTCAATCTCATAGCCATTGCAATATTGTGATGACATCTAGAATATTCTTTTTGTCGCAGGATATTAGTGGACATTATAGTCTTATACATCCACCATAAGAAACTGCCAACTTTGTCAAATCTTCCTTGTGAAGCACTTGCAAGCTTAATTATCTTTAATTCGAAGACCAACTTCACCAAAGATCGTTGTTCATATGATAACCTAAAATCCTCAAATTGATCAGCTAATTTATCCACAGATCAAAATCCAAAAGAAAGCATTATAAATCAACGCTGTTACAACAACCTCAACACATTAGAGATAATTATACTCAGCTAATATGTATATGAAACATATCTCTCCTCATCATTTCTTCATGCTTATCAAGTAAAAGAACCAAATCATAGATAATGCGTCTTGAACAGCAAAGGAACAGAGTAACTATTAAAAAGCTAAAGATATATTAAAAGACAATGCAACAATGCATAAAAAGGAGGCATGACAAGTTTCACTTTTCATTTGCCAAGCAAATGTCTCTTCTGCAGATTTTCCAACATCATGCAAGCTGGCTCCATTCTTGATGCTCCCCTATATTTATCATCAATCATTTAGAGAAAATTCATGATGTGATTATTATTGGTATTGCTTGTCATTGTTTCTATACAATTTGGTGTGGATTACAGACCCTCTTCGTCAAATTAGCACCTTGCATATTCATACAAATATTGCTATCATCAAATAGAATTTTGTTGAACATATTCAACTTAGAAAATGAATTTGGGAGATCCCTTACCCAAACCTGTATGTGTTTTATAGGTCTTTCCCTAACACTTTTCCACCATGCCACACTTTTTATGTTATTGCTCGTCAGCCTGCTTCAATTTGTCTCATGTGAAAATAGAACGCCATGTTTCACTCTTCAGTTTTTCTCTCCCCCCCTCTCTGTTTTTTACTGTAATTTTTTTCCCCCCTCCTTTTCTTCTGGGATATCAGAATTATTCATCATACTCTCACAAACTTCCAATTTTTCAAGCCATACTTTAAGATGATTTAATGTTGATCCCTTTATAGAATTGGTTCAAAGCCCATATTTGGCATTTGTACTTCCAACATGCTTACCTGTTCTGCTTGTCTGATAACTATATTGTCATAAAGTCGAAGACAGGCCACATACCCATTACTGAATTCGATAAAGTAACCCTAATGTTACAAAGAGGAAAATTAAAAGACTAACCTACTTATTGTAACGAGCTGTTGTATATATAGTAATTCACTGCCCTGTAGTTGTAGCATAGCATTTGTCCACAAAGCTGAATATGATCGCAATTTCATCATTTCTCTTCAATCATTTGATCTTTTGAGCTAATGCTATTTACACAGAATGCATGCAGGTACATCATCAACAGAGACTTAAAAGCAAGAGAAATTTACAATTTACCAAAAACGCTAACAATGGATGCATAACCACAAAGAGAGAGAGAGAGAGAGATCTTCTGAACCTGCTCAATGATGGCATAGTAATGTGAATTTGCCTGCATCAATTAAAAAAACACAAGCTTTATCAATGTAAACTTTAAAAATAAAACCTTGTGCTCATCGACAAACAATGTTACCTCATCATTCATCACCCAACCACCACCAACAATTTCCACTTGTCCATTCTTTACCAAGTTTGTGAAAGATCCTCTCTTATCATCAGAAGCATCCCTCCACCACCTCTC